>JAVTVY010009281.1:0-45388 GCA_036873755.1 Hanleya hanleyi | reverse complement strand
CCTCGCCCGTCTACGTAGCTACGTGGAAGCCATCTTCAATGATCAAACTACGGCCTTCAAATTGAATCTGGCGTTTGGTTATGTGCTGCAGCATAAAGAGACAGTCCAAGTCCGATATTTTTACCCGAGCAGTAACATCCGGGCATTTGACCAACCGTTTACCATCATTAACCGAGTGTCGCTAGAGACGATGCTGGAGAAACTGGACACCGTGGATCCCTTGGAATGGGCTCAACAACAACGCCCCAACACCAAGTGGACAGTGGAGAGTGTGACCAATGTTACGTTTTTCGTTACCAAGCTGACCGACCACCCCCATCGGCTGAATGCGTCACTCATGCACTGATGAATACCATAACATGCCGTACATACTCTATATGTCTACATGTTGGTCGTTGACGTTACGGAGGTGACCGAAGAGACACGGAGGTTACCAAAGATGTCACGGCTCGGCCCTCGACTTGGGGATAGTTGAACTGAGTGTGCTAAAAATAGATCACCAGCTAGCGTGCTATAAAAGGGAAGCGGCCTTGCCGTTTCATCAGACACTGTGTCAGCCACCAAGATGTTCACTTGCACAACTTGCCAGAAGCAGTTTATTCGTCTGCACCACTTGCGCCGCCATGAGGCCTCCACCCACAACGGTACACTATATACTTGTATAATCTGCTCACGGTCATTCAATCGGGAGGATCATTTACTGCGCCATGAGAGGGCACTCCACGCGGGTGCGACGGTACAATGTAACGATTGTGGTCGACTCTTCAAACGACCCAGTCGGTTAAGACAGCACCAACGTTTGATTCATAGTCCATCACCACGGTATGAGCGACAACTTTCCGCTAAAGAGGCACCCATGAGGGTCAGACCTAGTGAAGATGAACCCGGGGAGACGAACGCCACTGGTGATGCGACGATGAAGAGCCCGCCTATACCCACAGTTCAGAAGAGCCTGGATATCCAGTCGGACCCCAGCGTTACGGTTTCGAGTCATACGCCTGACGACATCGAACATTTTCTGCACGAGCCCATAAATGCTCCTAGCGATCTCTTACAGGGCGCCCATCCAGTGAGTGACATCTATCGGCGCCATTGGTCCATGATACGGCACTGTTTCAACCGTCATCGCCCTATTCAAGATATTTACAATTTCCGACTGACCGACCTCGCCCGTCTACGTAGCTACGTGGAAGCCATCTTCAACGACCAAACTACGGCCTTCAAATTGAATCTGGCGTTTGGTTATGTGCCGCAGCATAAGGAGACAGTCCAAGTCCGATACTTTTACCCGAGCAGTAACATCCAGGTATTTGACCAACCGTTTACCATCATTAACCGAGTGTCGCTAGAGACGATGCTGGAGAAACTTGAGACCGTGGATCCCTTGGAATGGGCCCAACGACAACGCCCCAACACCAAGTGGACAGTGGAGAGTGTGACCAATGTTACGTTCTTCGTGACCAAACTACGGAATATTCCCATCGGGTGAATGTATTCACCCATGCACTGATAGATAATCAGAATGCACAAACAACTATCTGAGGATATGTTGCCTCAACGGTATCCTGGGCTGCCCGACGATGATTAGAATAAACGGTTCAAAGCGACCATGGCCGAAGATGGAACTTTCTGAAATGGAGACTTCTGATTGGACAAGAATACATCTAACGGACAGGAACGAATATGACAGATGCAAATGGTGGCCTCTTATTGGACAAGAGTCTTCTTGAATTGTAAATATACCCAACGCGGCTCCCCCAGCGTGGGTATGATGTAACATTGGGGAGAATAAACTATATGAAAAAACTTCTTGTTGTTGTTGTTCTCTCATGTCTCATCCTTGTTGTTGTTGTTGTACTGTCTCCGGTCTGTTAAGGCGTAACGACGGACGTCACTGCATTTCGAAGAATGAGTGACAATTCCATGGAATATCTAGAAAATCAGAGCTTCTGAGCTATTTCACCAGGGCGTTGAAGCATTGAGCTTGGTGTTGGCGGGCGTTGCTACAAGATGACACCGCACAAGACGCATTCGGACCAAGGATGGTGCATCTCTACACCAAATACTTTCCTTCACTGCCCCAAAATACCCGCTTTCGCTACTACTCGTACTGATGACGTCACCGATGACGTCACAGATGTTGCGGACATACCTCAAATCGGGGTGTACACCCCGAGAGCTACAACATGACACCTCCCACGACGCATTCGGACCAAAGATGGTCCCGCTCTACCCCAAATATTATCCTTCAGTGCCCCAAAATGCACACTTTCGCTACTATTCGTACTGATGACGTCACCAATGACGTCACAGATGCTGTGAACAGCCCCCAAATCGGGTTCTACACCCCGAGAGCTACAAAATGACACCTCCCAGGACGCATTCGGACCAAGGATGGTCCATCTCTACACCAAATAACTTCCTTTCACTGCCCCAAAATGCCCACTTTACTTACTACTCGTACTGATGACGTCACCGATGACGTCATAGGTGACGTGAACAGCCCTCAAATCGGGGTCTACACCCCGAGAGCTACAAGATGACACCTTCCAGGGCGCATTCGAACCGTGAATAGCCCATCTCGACCACAAATACCTTCATGTACTGCCCCAAAATGGCCACTTTACTTACTACAACCAACTGCGCATGCGCAGATTAACGCGACTTGCACTTAAAAACACACCATTCTGACTCTAACCCACACAAGCTTCACTTTGACACCTTCCACGACCCATAGCGGTCCATCTGTACCCCAAAAACACACCCACATACCCCCCCAAAATGCCTGCTTTCTCTACTACGGCCAGACTGCGCATGCGCAGATTGACGCGACTTGCATTTAAAAACACGCCATCCTGACTCTACCCCACACAAGCTTCACTTTGACACCTTCCACGACCCACTCGGACCCATAGAGGTGCATCTCTACCCCAAACACACACCCACATACCCCAAAAATGCCTGCTTTCTCTACTACGGCCAGGCTGCGCATGCGCAGACTATTGAACACGGACGAACCATTAGCGTAGTCAAGTGCTCCTGCATGAGAGCTTCAAAATAAGACCTCATACGACACCATTGGACCATTAGTGGCCCACCTAGACCCCAACACGTCCACCTCGTATGGACCTATACACCCATAGCCATGCAGTATAGGCCTATGGGTCTACCCAGGCCTCGGTGACTTTTTCCAAAAATTTCACCGATTCGCTCCGGGACACTTCCTATCGTGTTCTAAATGACGAGACGTGAAAAACAAATCCAAACAACCATACCGCAAATGTATAGAAGTAGGTTTCCCAGGGGGACAAACATTGGACCTATACCCCCAGTATGGGACTATATGGGTCTATATGGGCTGTATGGTACTTTTTCAAAAATTCCACCGATTCGCTCCGGGACACTTCCTATCATGTTTGTCTTGACGACACTAAGAAAACAAATCCAAACAACCATACCGCAAATGTTTAGAAGTAGGTTTCCCAGTGGGGCAAACATTGGTCCTATACCCCCAGTATGGGCCTATATGGGTCTATTTGGGCTGTATGGTACTTTTTCAAAAATTTCACCGTTTCGCTCCGGGACACTTCCTATCATGTTTGTCTTGACGAGACTAAGAAAACAAATCCAAACAACCATACCGCAAATGTCTAGAAGTAGGTTTCCCAGTGGGACAAACATTGGTCCTATACCCCCAGTATGGGACTATATGGGTCTCCCTGAACTTTTTTCAAAAATTTCCGTAAATTTTGTCCGTATTTCTTCAGAAAATTTTTTACATACACTCACCCTGGAACTAGGGGGAGATAACTCTATTGATAGGCAAGCCCCGTTAAGCCCGGCGACCTATATACCTCCCATACCCCATATAGGCATTTTCCAGGATTTTTCGATAAAGTCCGTGTTCCGTTTTTTTTTTCCGGAAAAATTTTACATGCACCCATGACTGGATGCCCCTTCACATGGATACCTCATACAACTCCATCGGCCCATTAGGGGCTCCCCTAGCTCCAAAACGTCTATTTCCATACCCTTTTCCCACAATTCCCTGTCTGCGCATGCGCAGAATGGTGACAACGCTCGAGCCGCTAGTCCAGTCATATGCCCCTTCATGAATGCTTCACATGGATACCTCATACGCCTCCATCGGACCATTAGGGGCTCCCCTAGCTCCAAAACGTCTATTTTCATACCCTTTGGCCACCGCGCATGCGCAGAATGCCGATATTTCAACCCCACACCCAGCCCATGAGATGCCCCTTGACGAATGCTTCACTTTGATACCTCACTCGACCCAATCGGACCATGCAGCGTATTTCCAGTCTGGGGACTACTTTTTCTCCGCGGAAGCTTTTTCCCCCGACCGCATCACCGCCAGGACCGCATCACCGCGGATGAATACATTCCCTGCAACAACTGGAACTCTCCTGTGTTGGAGGTAGCTTTTTGGTCATTCTGCCGGAACTATAGTGCACTTGACCTCTCCTCCTCAAATCCTCCCCAAATGACCTCTACATCCGGGGGTAATGTGCGTCGAAAGTGGTACACTATACTACTTGCCTTTCCCCATATTTATTTGTTTTTCTTTCGTCTCTGTTGCTTTTCAAGTTCTCTTTACACTAGTTTCACCAAACAGCGCCAAACTACCCCCCTCTAAAACTAGTCCTAGTATCCTCGAAACCCTTCAGCCAAACGGCGGGTAAATTCTGAACGGTTGTCTCAGCCAGACAATCTGTCAAAAATTATCTGTCATGCCGATGAAGGGACAGAGGAAGCGCGGACTAGTGTAAAACGTAATTGGGCAAGCACAACTTTAATTTGGGTATGTCTAACGACCTGAGAAAATTTTTTCCTTGTGTGAAATGGCTCTAATATAAAGATGGTTTGGAGATGAGCTTCATATGAATGTGATATGATGCGCGATTGACCTTTAATCAATATTAATAGGTTGGTTGGTTGGAGTTTAACGTCGCACCTAACCTTATCGGTCACACGGCGACGATGACCCAAACAAACATACCCTAGCAAAACCCTAACCCTAACAAAAACCTAAACAAAACTACAAAAAAAATTGAATTTTGAAAATTAGGCTCTACAGACATTGGTGATCACAATGGATCGTCAGAGAGCCTAATTTGTTTGGCACTTTAATTTACCTCCTGTGCCAGACAAACATGGTATTGTACAAACCATGCTGCCCTAAGCTGGAGGGCTCAATTAATAAATTAATATCCTATCGATGCTCCCCAATCATGTGTGTGTTATATACCATCTGACTTAAATTGAATTTGGTGTATAATCCAGGTCATGAATAATTAATAACATCATGACGTCATGGCCGCATCTGGTTAAATCCACTCAGTCGTATTGAAGGAATAGGATCACTATCACGGGACGTGATTTTCTTGAAAGTTGATATCAGAGATCAGTCCATTTCATTTCATGAAGAACATTTCTGAAACGCGAAGAACAATTCTGAGACGCAAAAAAAAAAATTTCAGACGCAAAAAACGTGCCTTTTGTAGCTATAAAGGCAACACCAAACCCTTTTCAGCATAGAAATCAAACACAGGCCCGCAAAACAAGAGTTTTGGGGGGTGTGGACGGTGGTATTACGGTGAAGTGTCGAAATATGGGGTCTCTATATATAACCCCATGCTTTATATAAATCGACATCGATGTGGATTTATATAAAGCATGGGGTTATATATAGAGACCCCATATTTCGACACTTCAGCGTAATACCACCGTCCACACCCCGCAAAACTCTTGTTTTGCGGGCCTGTGAAATCAAACAAGCAGTTCAGGTCGAAATCATGTTACAAAGGCAACCTATTAAGGTGATCAGCAGCTACCAAAACACCAGACAAATTTCTCATTCCTATGGAGATAGCAAAGTTTGACCTGAAAATCTGAAATGGTTTCAGAGATATTCATATTTAAAGTCGACGAGGCGGTTCATCCATTTCTCATGCTCTAATAACTGTGTGTAGTCATTCCGTTTTCTTATGCAAAGCACCTCTCGCATTAGAATAGAAATCCCACAGGCACTAAAAATTGCATAAGAATCCACTATTTAGAGTCCAATAGTCAATTTAGAAGAAGAAAAGAAGAAAAAAGAAAATCCTGTAACCTCCAAGATTATGACAGATAGATTTGTTATGCTGACTGTTAAGTTCTGGTACCTATGAGAAATCCATCTCTAAGCAGGTCTACTAAGCAGGTCTACTTGATTGTTTGAAATTTCTCAAAAGCAGAAATTGCACAAACCTGTGTGAGCCCACTTAAATGCATGCCTGTACATCTGGAATTAGACTGGTCCAAAGGATATGCGACGTTTGAGTATGAAAAACTCCTTTGTGTGCGACGGTAATAAAACTGATTTTCTTTCTCACTCCAAAACCTGCCAAATTAGATTTTTGTTGAAGTTTACATACTGATATATCCCCTTCGAGAACACTAAGATGTTCAGCTGTAAATGCCTCAAAAATCCAATTCAGGCCAGGGAGCACATTTTGATCAATCATATGTCTCCATTTTGCATCACATTTTTTTTCGAGGCTGATATTTTAGTACTTAAACTTTTAAAAAAATCTGATTTGGCAGGTTTTAGATTGACAACAAAAAAGTCAGCTTGATTACCATCACACACAAGAGAGTTAATTCCCATTTTGTCGTCACATATTCTTTTTAGGTCTTGGTGCCAGTTGACAGCTAGCAATCTGGAGAAAGTCTAAGATTTTGTGCTTTCAAGTATGTAGCACCTATGACATAATATATTCAATGATCAACTAAAAGAGGCTCAACTCTTGGTAACCCTTGGCCAACAGCTCACATATCCCACACTGGAATCAACAAAGACCAGACAACCCAAGAAAATGTAAATTTTCCTTCAAATAGATTCCTTTCAGGTGAGAACATTTTTCATGAAGGAAGAAAAATGTGAAGAAAGTGATAAAGTAAACCTTTGTTCTTGACTTAATAAACCCAGCTCGGCCAGTAAAATTAGTAAATGCATGGTTTTATTTTCACAACAGTTAAAATGCATGTAGCAGTTTCATACATGAATGAAGCAGGGGAGACAACTCCACAAGACAAATGCTAAATACATATGTATGAAAGACAACTCTGAAGAGTCAAACCTAAGAATATAGTCAGTGAAACTGTAAACAGGTTTGGGGTGCTGTTACCTTGACCTCTGACCCATTTACTTAATTCAAAATGAATAGGGTTCCTCTTTGCCCCGTGAGTAAAGTATATCCAACGCTTGGTACCAATCCATACCTTCAAACTGGAGATACTGCATGGAAGAAAAATGTTAACGAATGGAAAGATGACACGACGGATAGACCTCGACATCACATTATACGACCTACAAAAATGATCTATATTCTATTCCGTCCATCTGCAAAACCTTAGTTGCACAACATGCACAGGAGGAGTATTATAAGCAGACAAAATTTGTTAAGGTGGTTCAGGACTCTAAACATTGTAAGGGATCTACCATTATATTTCAACTGCGGACAGTGAGTCTTGGGGTGTTGCCGAGCAATATAACGTTGAAAAACATTGGGTCTCCGAGCTAGATTTTTCTGTATAAGCGTCTAACACCACCATGTCAGAGGATTTGGCACAAAATCAGGATAAATTCATTTGGCGATGTAAAGCCGCACGAATAACACAATGTTTGAAACTTTCACTTTTCTAACTTAAAAATCCAGTTGGTTTCACGATTGTAACTGCATCGTCATCAGAATATATCGTGTATATACAAATTTCAAATATAATCAAGTTTTCGAACTGTAAGAATCACGTGCTACGAATGTAAAATCAATTTTAGGAGAAAAGTTTGCCCGGTGATATATTATAACTTTTTTAGTATGGTAGTGATTCTCCTGCATTGCGTTGTTTAATTTATAAAATAAAAACATGGTGTCTTCGATCTACGTTTTTTTGTACAGGGCTTTGAACATCCCTACCCCCATTATCTTCAAAGATCTGTGACGTCAATTGTTTTCCCTCGCTGACCTCTTTTGTGTTGGAGGTGAAAAATGACATTACGCTGCATGACCATGACGTCGTAACGCTGCATGACCATGACGTCGTAACGCTGTTTGAGTCCTGAACCACCTTAAATGAGTATTTTGTCAATTCCTTAGCTTTTTACACAAGGGATTTTTCATCATGTCATTACGTTTTACCAAATGATACTTCAGAGTAATGCAGTATCATATATAAATCATCCTTGCCATACAAATACTTGACTGATTTTGGTTAACGTAATCATGTTTTCGCTTTGGTGGAAAATCCCTTGTCTGGGCTTTACAAATTCTTTTACAATGTCCCCAGCCACCATTAGAAGTACAGTATAACTATAATTACAGTAGCGTATATGCACAGCATGGGCAAAACAATGGAGACAAGAACAACAAGAGCCCAAGGGGCTTCAATATACGCCCGTGTATCTGGAATTACATTGGTCTAAATTTCAAGGTTGTTTGATAAGCTTGATTCCAATTGGTAGCTAGCCTACACTTTTGTGCTTCTGAGAATGTAACATATATAACATCTTATATTGAATGATAAACTAAAACGAGCTAAACTCTTGATAACTAGTTGACCTTGAAGCAAGAGCCGAGAGCTCACATATCCCACACTGAAATCGACAATAGTCAAACACAAGAAAATAGTAGTTTTCCTGCAAATGGATTCCTTTCAGATGAGATAATTTTTCATGAAGGAAGAAGAAAGTGATGAAGTAAACCTTTGTTCTTGAGTTAATAAACAGGTATGAAGTTCATAAAGGACCCCTCTCCCCGTTAATTACTAAATGTATGGTTTTTATTTCACAACAGTTTAACTAAAATGTAGCTGTTTCAAATGTGAGAGACCACTCCACAGGATGAATGCCATATACATGTAGGGGAGAGCATAATGAATATTCCAACCTAACACATATGGTCAGCTAAACTTGATTCAGTTTTGAAGGACTGTGACCTTGGACAAATTGATCTCAAAATGTATGGCTCCTCTTTGCCATGCGAGTAAGGTATACTCAAAGTTTGGTACCATTCCATACCTTGAAACTAGAGATATCGCATGGACAACAAATGTTAATGGATGAATGGACAGAACGCAACATCGCATTACATGACCTCGTCTTCGACAGGCATATGAAAATGTGATTTCCTGATTTTGGGGTCACAGTTACCTTGACCTTTGACTTTGACCTAAATTTTGGTACACGGCACTTCAGCTTCCGTCAATGTATCAAAGGACACAAAAAAATCATGATTTTTATGAATTTCATGATTTGGGGGGTCACAGTGATCTTGACGTTCGGCCTTGACCTACATTTTGGTATGTGACACATCATGTCCCCCTAATGAATCTACGGACACAAAACAAAGTAATTTTCAAAGATTTCTTGATTCTGGAGTCACATTGACCTTGAATCCACTCACCAAATATTAGTAATTTTTAATGATTTCCTGATTTTTAGGTCATACTGACCTATGAGCTTGATTCTGGTGTCGCAGTGATCTTGACTATTGACCTGGATCTAAATTTTGGTACATGACAAAACGGCTACCAGTAATTTCTCAATGGACTCAAAAAATCACGATTTTTAACAATTTCATGATTTTGGGGGTCGCAGAGACCTTGACCTTCGGCCTCGACGTACATTTTGATATGTGAAATATCGTGTCCCCCTAATGTATCTACTGACACAAAAAAACAGTTATTTTTAATAATTTCCTGATTTTTGGGTCAGTGACCTTTGACCTTCAACCTTGACCAATATTTTGGTATGCGACACCTCGTTTCCCCTATTGAATCCACTCACAAAAAATTAGAAATTTTTAATGATTTCCTGATTTTTCCGTGACACTGACCTTTGACCTCTGACCTCGACCTACATTTCGTATGCCACACATCGTTCCCTCCTAGGGCATCCACTCACCAAACATTAGAACTGTAGATAGAAAACTGTCAATGATTTCCTGATTTTAGGCAACAGTGACCTTTGACCTCTGACCTTGACCTCAATTTTGGTACGCGACACATCGTCTCCACCTAGCATATCCACTCACAAAAAATTGTAACTGTGGATAGAAAACGTTCACAGATATAGACTGGACACGAACACTTCAGTGATTTCCTGTTTTTTAGGCCAGTGACCTTTGACCTCTGACCTTGACCTTCATTTTGGCACGCGACAAATTAGAACTGTAGATAGAAAACTGTCCCAGATATAGACCGGACACGGGGGACGGACAGACGGACGGACGGATGGACGGACAGACGGACGGAAACCGCCATCACATAATACGTCCGCCTTTTGGCGGGCGTATAACAAAAAGAAATGAATATATTGATAGGATTGAGATTTAATCATTAATATTCACCCCCCCCCCCCCGCCCCCTGTTATGACTCCACATCTACAGTATAAATTAACACTGTTGTATGATGCAAAGACTGCAGAAACTGAAGCTAATCTCATGGTTTGACAATATAGTTTGTAAACGCTGTCGAAAAAACAGAATTCTGACATCACAAGTACCTGAAACCTGAATTCCCCTGGAGCATTCTAAATTTACAAATATGTGTACTAAAATTGATCACAGCGAGCGCTACGTATGGGAGTCTATACCAGACTGCCGCCATATACATCATACGGTACAAAGTTCTAAGCAAATGACCAAATATAAAATACAGAGACATATGAAAACGCTGCATATTTAATCAATTACATGAATATATATAACGCCTATACATATAACGCTGGTTTTTGTCACCACATGGAAGCCAAGAATTATCGGACAATATTAAGCTCGGGGGGAAGAGTCCCCAAACTCCCATGGAGAATGAAAAATGTTGGAAGAGTGCATCTTCATTCTGAGCATTTTGGTGTTCATTATTTACACCATTGCGGAGATACCGGTATTGCACTTTTGGCAATTTTTGGGGGTCGGAACAAATCTAGTATGCAAGTGACCTCTGATGATGTCACGTTGTGAACTGCAGATAATTCCCTTTTGTATAACATGCTATTAGGCCACACCATTTGTTTTTTTTTTCACGAGCCGATTTTAGTTTTTTTCAACTGATTGGAGGCAACACTATTTTGACATTATGGACAGGGCCAGATGAACGAAACCCATCTACCTGCAGAAAGAAAGGGGTGAACTTCAGATGTTCAGTTTTATTCTTATTTTTATTATTGCCTTCAACCTTGAAAAAAATATATATATATTTGGAGGTGATAATAAAATTTAAAATTAAACTGCACATATTACGTTTTTCTGCTTTCTTTCTGCAGGTAGATGATTTTCCACTCATCTGGTCCAGTTTTACTTTTATTTTTATTATCTCCTCCAATCTTGAAAAAAATAGAATCAGCCTGAGAAACAAACTAACATTGGTGTGGACTTAGCAATGCAATAAGTTCCAAATAATGAGACTGATGATAGTGCTGAAAACATTTCAGCATGAAGATGAGCTCATCAATTTGGGTTATTTGCTGACATCACCAAATCCCATTTACATCAAATCCCTGAATCACAGATTTTGTACTTTTAAATTTTAATATCTGTAAAACAGCATTTTACTCAAAATTTTGAGCACTTTCTCAACTAAGGACACCAGATCCCTGGTGTTTTCCAGGAAGAATCGGCATTCACCTTGCTGTTCTCAGGCATTAATATACATGCCGATACAGAACAGTACAGACACATGTAGTTAAAAAATTAAGCTTGAAGACCCCAAATATACATGAATGTAATGAATATAAAACAATAGAATTGTTTTGTTATGAAGTGACAAACTGCACATTATTAAAAGTAAATTTAAATTTCTTGGATTTTCCTCAAGACAAGTGCTGGATTTCGCGATAAAAACAGTCTGCATATATGATTATGAACATTTTCCCTATTTCTTCTAATTTTTTTGAACAACATTTTTAGACTTGGAGCAGAAAAAAAATCTTTATGTCAACTTAGGCTAAATACTGTGACATGGATATGTTATTTATCCAAAGAACTGAAAAGGCAGCTAGTGAAATTTGTAAAATGTTAGCAGACTTTCTCTCTGCAGATGCCTAAGTTAACTTTTGCCGTCTGAATAATTAGAAGAAACAGGGCAACACCAAATGATTGAAGTTTCATTGTTGGCCAGTACCATGAATATGCTTAGTAACTAGATAAGCGAACGATAATTTTTTTTTTCAGAACGAAGATTAAGAGAAGACCTGGTATTAATGTAAGAGTATTTTTTGCCAGCAACAGTAGAAAGACGATAAAACATGAATGATACATTGTTATAAATAATGATATATCACAAAACAATGCATATAAAATTACTCATAATGAAAATACACTATATCAAATAATACAATAAAGTGTTGCTGTGGTACTTTTGCAAGTTTATATCATATTCAAGATAATCTTCCAAATTACAGGATTTATACCATTCCTTTTTACGACTTAAATTTTTAAAATTTCAATCTTAATAATGGTACATGTACTGTTATGCACAGTGCCCCAAGCATGTCGAGAGGTGCGACGTTATTATAGAATGATTAACCACATCACAACTTAACGTTGTTACAAATCTGTTCCATTCTCTGCATTGCCGTGACGTCCCGCAGGCTGTGCAAGATGCTCGAAGTATGATGTCGTTGAGCTGCCGTAAAAAAGAGAAGTGAAGATTCCTCTCCCATTGTAGAAAGCTGCCTCTGAATCCTCTGAGACAGAATACTAGTGAAATTTTGGGGATAAACTTTATTACATTTTATTGTTCACATTGTTATCTTGAATACGATGTTTGCTTACACAAGTACCACAGTTACTTTCACATTACATACAACAATGCGATTCAAGGTTATAAAACACAAAATGCATACAATCCAGTGTAGCATAAATGGTGGAGACATCAAATCCACTGGACACGGGCACCTCAGAGAGAAATAATGAAAGATATATATACACTTGGTCAAGGACAAATGTCTGTAAATCCACATTGAAATATATGGAATGGACACTTTGGGAAGGTTTGGGAATACAACAAACAAAACAGTTTGGATGCAAAGCATGGAATATAACTGGTCCAGCTGTTTCTACTAGTTGAATGTATGTATGCACATATTAATATGAGATTCAACAGTGACAGTTCACAGCAAAGTTGACAAACAATCCTAGATATATTCTAAAATATTTGCGCATAAATCTGGCCATTAACAATAAATTTTGTGTTTCTCAATTCCAGTAACCATACCGGTCCATGTATTTCGTGATTTAAGAAAAAGTTTGGGTTGACCCTTTTTTTATTATTTTATTTTATTTTTTTCATGTTTACTACAACTTTGTGAAGTATAATTCAAAAGGAGTGATAATTCAAGAATTTATAAGAATTTTTTTTTGTGGAACCTATATACCTACTCAACTCTTTCCATGTTCATTGAGGTAAACACAAATATAATTGTGGATGGCCTTATGGAACAAGAAATGTGCCGTTTCCTTATAATATTCATCAGTCTTCTATATAATATACTCTACAGATGAGCTATAATCTCCAGTTGCCTAAACCCAGCTTGTGATAGCACGTACATTTTTTTGGGGCGTCATTTGGTGCCATTTAGCGAGGATGTCAAAATATATACATGTACACGTTGAGTCTTTAAACACTGTCATTTTAATACTCCTCAAACATATCACTTGCAGTCATTGCCCATCATAAAAAAAAATTATAAAAGAATATTAAGAATTACATATATTGAGGAATTACAAGTAAATACTATAACTGGCAAGATATGTTCTTCCTACATGTCCTATGACAAAGCATCTGTTCATTTTTCCATCAAACCTTGATGGGCTCTGCATTGTCTTCATGTTTTACATGTGTACTTTCAGATTCTTAATTTTTTACAGGATTCCCACCCTTCAAGAAAAAAAAAAACAGGACTTTTGAGCACCTTTTACATGCATACACAGAGATTTCTTGCATTCTCAAAATGTTCGGAAAACAGCACAAAATAACATATTACCAACAACATAATAAGGGATTTTCTTTTATCAAGGCTGAAATTCAATCTGAATTTTCCACGTCCAACAGATAAAATTCTGGAATTTCAAGTACTTACAAGGCCTGGCAATTGGTAATATAATATTGGAGGACTTTTCAGGTATTCAAGCACCCATAGGATTATTGTTTAACATGCTGGATGTCAGAGTGATCAACTTCAACATGCTTCTTGGATTTCCTTACAGTTTGCTTCAGTATATAAACTGGTAAGCCCATGCAGTCAGCGCTGGGTATTGAGGCACAATCAGAATAATGTACCATTCAAACTAACCGTAACATTCCCTTGGCACAGCCTAATGTAATCTGGTTATAAGCAGCAGAACTCCCTAAAAATACACTGGGGAATAACTTATATCCAAGATAAACACCGCCAATGTGTCAGTGATATCAAATTTGAGATACAATTCTGGTATAGCCAGCATGCATTAGCATCATTTAATACAAGTACATGTACCCCAATCTGTCAACACAAGTGGAACCAGTGGAAAGAGACTGGTATTAATCATAAACAACATAACATGCTCCACAATCCGAGTTGATAACTGCAATCTGGAAGCGAGAAATATGTCCCAACAATCTGTTCCTGAATAAAACACTGATACTGCCTGCAGCGCGGTACAGTACAAGCTACATGTACAGATAAGTTCATGCTAAATGTCGGGATGGTTTTATTTTAGGCATGTTATTGTCGGATTATTAGAAAAAGGACATGCACATACATGTATTTATTGCGAACTGATTTAATTATCCCAAAAAGTTGTAATTTTGCATCGGGACAGGAACTGCAGATTTCCGACAGTTTCGTGTATTTTTTACGTGTTTTTTTTAACTCTGACATGCTACTGTAGAAGTAATAATTTTGAGGAATTTTACAGTTATTTTTATATTTTTTTCTCTCATGTGATAAAATTACTATCCTCAAACCATCATGGGGCACTTGTACATTGAAATTGTCAGTATTTACAAGTGTGTTAGTTTTGAAAATGTTTCACAGTACCTATATCTATACCAGTAATCAAGTTTAAATAAGGATGGTTTATCATGGAAAATGATATAATCACCAGAACACACAGGTACATGTACATACAAAGGTTTGTTTGTTATTGAACAATGAAAGCCGTCAGCTTCCCATATACACAAATGTGGAGACAATTTCCTTGATGATAAATACAGTACTAGTATCACGCTGTATGTACACTGTGGTTGCATGTTCACTTAGCATTTAAAAATGAAAATAATTTCACTGTTGTAATACAAGCCTGAAAGCAAAATCTAGGCCCCACCAGAGGATATGGTACATGAACAATTAACGGTTAAACCCATGATATTTGTTTATAAAGATGGGCTATCTCATTTTAATTTGCAGGGGGGATATTAGTAATGGTGGATGCTTACCTTCAGGTTTGCTGTATACATACATGTATCTTTGCAGTCGGCATCAACTAAGAAGTTCGATAAATCTCTCTCATATTTGTTAGGCCACATCAATTTTATTCAGTGTTTCATGGGCAGATTTGATATTTTTTCAAGAAATACAGACAAAAAAAAAAATGAAAATAATACTGTACATCCAAAGCTCGCTCCTTTCTTTCATCTTCATTTTATCCAGCCAATTTCTACATTCCCACTTCGAACCTGCCTTGATTTATCGGACCCCCTTCAGTGTTCAAAATCCGAGGTGTAAATTTCACCTACGAACGAGATACAAACCAATCAGAACGTACACGTCGATTGTGAATAGAGTGACATCATCCTCAATTAGCGGCGACATTCCTCCTGATGTGGTGTTTGCATTAGCCCACTATATAGGTCAGCCAATCAATAACGCTCTTGTACGACCCATTTCAAATTTCAAATGTTTTCGAGATCAGTGACGTCTCGTCTATTTATAAGTTCTTTGAACATTGAAGGGGCCAGATATATCAAGGGAAGTTCGAAGTGGGAATATAGAAATTCGCTTGATAAAATGAAGATGCTTTCTTTCTGCAGATAGATGAGTTTCCACTTGTCTGATTCAGCATACTTTTATTGTCGCCTCCAATATTGCAAAAAAAAAAAAAAACTACCAATGAAGCAAGAAATAAAATAGATGTGCCTTATAAATAGGAGAGCTGTTGCTCACTTCTCTGAATTTTGTATTGCGAGAATAATCACTCTTACCAATAAACTCTATCGCCATTTCAATTTATTGCAACTGCGCAGCGTTTGTGCAGCTTTGGGAACTTCCTGTTTGTACCAAATTCGAAGTTTTTAACGGAGAGATAGGCCGAGTGTTGGAAAACAGTTGATATTTTGTGCAACTGTACGTAAAATCATAAAAATATCTCGTGGACTACTGCCAGATGGGCTAAAGAACTCCAGATATTAATTTACCTTGAACACAGTTTTGTTCCACAGAAGTACTTTTCCCGAGAAATGATCCACTTTCAACCTGGCCTGAATGCGGCCGTTGGTACAAGTGACCTTTCGTGACCTCGCCTTGTGTGCATATGCCCAGTTACCCTAGATTTGTAATGGCGATCTCGACTATAATCACTCTCCAATATATTCCCCTTCACCAGGAGAGTGATCATAACTCACTTCAGGAAATAGGAGAGTGATGCAGAGCAAAATAGATCTCTCTCTCTCTCCATAAAAAGAGAGATTGTTACATCGTTGCCACAAGACATTTAAACATGTCTAAGAGAGAGTTGAAAAGTTGACTTCCAAACTACATGTAAGTGTGAGTGAGCGAGTGAGTAGGATTTAACGTCGTTTTCAACCCTTTTTTCAGACATATCACAACAGTGCCTACATGTGCCAGAACACGAGTGCCCACAGTTCCTATTATCTTGGACACTGATCAGCCCAGCCAGTACAGCACTCGGTGCCCCAAGTATTGACAGAGCTCAATGTTGATTAACTTCGGTGATCTGACGAGAACCGGTGTGCCCAATGTGATACGCCGTAAGCATATCCAGTGGGACGGTCAGGGTTCATACACTCACAGACGGAAAAAAAATGCCACGAGTTTACCAGGACTTTCCAGGTCAATAATTTCAAATTTACTGGAGTCTTTTGTACAACAATCTCGTAGAAGATGAGCAAATTATTAAACAAAGTTCAGGAATAAATTTTGGCACAATAATGCGTGGCATCAGATCGCCGGTTCTCCAAGAAGATGGAAGTGAACTTCTTCCAGGATTCTCCAGGAGTTTAACTTCATTTTTAAGCCTTTTCCAGGACTTTCCAGGTTAGCAATTAAATTCCAGGAGTGAAAAGGACTTATCAGGAGGCATATGAACCCTGAACAGTTCCGAGTTCCCTTGTTGCTTGTGTTGAATTGAACAAATGTGCATTATGGAATTTCCATTCATACATTCCCGGACTCTGCCCCTACATACAAAACTACATGTAATCTGTTGGCGCACACTGACATGTCTGAACAGTTTACATGCAGGCAGTAATCAGGGTAATAAGATTAAAGGGACGCAACACAGTTTTGGAACCCCTCCTCTTTCGCCTCATTTCTCCCAACCCCCCCTCCCCCCAGGAACAACAACTTGTACTACGTACTACACCATACTATCAGTGAAGAAAATGTCAAATGAAGTGCTAATTTGTATACATCACCAAATGTATACATCACCATCATTACATATATATGGTAGTGACACGGATCCGCGGTCGCTATGTCGACAGTTTATGCTCACTTTAACCCTGTAATGCTCGTCCAAACTTTGGGCTGGTAAAGAAGTTATATTTCTGCAACTAGACTTCCTTGTGCACACCATGACTAAAGTTCAGAGAAAGTTGACTCCGACATGATACCATCTGAACTGTAGCTGATTCCCTCATGCATTCCATCTATACCAACACCTAGTCTAACCCCATGAACTTTGTAATAGGGCCCATCTACATATCACATGCATATTGTACCGGTATATACTGAAAATTCAGGATTTGAGATGCCCTTTCCTTATCACCCAACATGATGAAGCGGTACACAAATTAACTCAACATACATGATGCAGATAGAGGAAATATGAGATTTCTCATGCTCCCATCCACAACACCACCATTACACAGTACACAAAATGTGCCGGTAGATGGTCTCAACTGTAGGTGGGTTTAAACAGATCTGACTTTTCCATGAGAAATTACCAGATTCATTTTTAAATACATTTTTGCATAGTCTGTATAAAAATATCTGGCTGTACCGGTATCTCTTTTGTGGAGACATTATGCTGTCTTTAAAAATTACACTACTAACCGTCTAAGTCTTAACCAGGACTAAAGATTAAAAAAAGTCCTCGTGTAATACCTTATATGAATTCGTCTTTTCTTGATAAACCTATACATAAATAAGAATAAAACCACGAAACATGCTAAGAATATCAAAACCATTGTCTTCTTCGGATACTCCTCGGTGGTGGAATTATGTCTTAGAGTTTTTCCTAAAAACAGATCCTTCCTATGTATATTTTTGTCTCGTGCATCCAGCTGTTTTTGATTATTTCCAGGTAGATGTCTTATATGTCTACCCTTCAGTTTGTTTTCGTCTTCGTTCTCATCATAGTATGGATACTGCTCCTCGTTGGTGCGATCCAACTCGGGTTTATACTCATCTCGGCCTCCATCTATTGCTTTACCAAGGCCAGCGATTTTATTACCCAGGCTATACACATCCCCATCTGCACCCCCGCCATCTTTTCCATCCCCTAATTTCTTCACATGAATAATATTCCTGCCACCTAATTTGGCTTCTCCCTCCTGATTAAAGGCATCAGCATCAGCAATGCCGTCATAGTCATCGCCATCCTCTCTATTATGACCACCCTTGACCACATTGGCGTCGTCACCATCATCGTCCTCTCCTTCGTCCACATTCTGATAGGGGTCAATCTTGTCCACGCCTCCTTTAGCTTGGGGATAATCCCCGTCTGCCCCTTGCGCAGGTTTGTTCACGACCATGGCTTCGTCCCGTGGCAGCTCTGCAGGTTCGCGCCGGTTGGCGGGCTTCTGTAAGATGTCCCTCTTCTTGCCGTTGTCGAGGACATCTGCATTGTGCGTGGCCAGCACCTCTGCCCCAGGATCGATGAGGAATCTCAGGTACATGACCAGTGCTCCTGCAGCCACAGCAGTCTTGTGAGATAGACAACCTCCTGAGGAAGAGAGAAAAAATAAATAGGTCATACACATTTTGAAAATACATTCTGGTTGTCGACAAAACGGCAGCTCCAGGTCTGATGGCTTCATGGAGGTTTGTCATAGAGTTTGCAACATGACAGAAAATAAAATTTATTCTACTCTTTAATAATGAAAGCAGAATATTCTCAGGCTACTGATGACAATGCCAATACCCCCAATACTTCTTTGACTAATATAGGAGGGTACTAATATGCTAAGGTGTAACAAACAGGCACTTCATGTTGAAGTCACTTATTACAGTTACATATGAAGAAATTTTAACTTCTGGAAATGCCACTATTTTGTCTGAGTGTTGTGGAGATAGAAAAGATAATAACAGGTTCAACTTCAAATTATTTGTTTTTAATTAACTTAATTAAGCTTGATTTGAGGCCAATATTTGCAACAAGATTGTAACATACACCATGGTGACATCCAAAAGATGCTTTTATATGTAATAATACACATAGAAGATGACTTTCTTTGTAGTCACTAGGTGGAATGGATCTAAAAGGAGAAATTGATGCACAATTAAAGTGGCAAAAGTGTGATTTAACAAAAGAATTTTAAGGTCTTAACCACCACGGTTGGACGTAACATTTTCCGTCCTCCAATAAGCCCTCATTGTAGAGATCTCTAAATACTCACAACTACATAGATAATGATGCCAACCTTATTAAAATGAAAGTTATGCCCCTTCTGTCTTTTCATGAATGTAAAGTTCCTGACAAATGCAAACACATATTTAAAAAAAATTAGATTTATCAAAAATTTTCAGATTTTCCGTCTTATGTTACGTCCGACATACTAATTATGCTAATTAACTTTATTTGCAGTAATATTTCATGGGGTTTGTGATGCCCCTTGCTTGTGTGATGGGTGACACATGCCCCAAATTTTATGCTTCCATCCCATGTACTTTAGCTGTGCACTACCAAAATGCAGTGTCCGTCTTCATTGCCTGCCAGTGTTCGTCCGACATAATCCGTCCTCGTTTGTCCGACACATAAGTAAATTTTCAGCATATTCTGAGTGCATATTCAGAGCAGACCATCAAAATACACACTTATAATAGTGATACACAGTCATTTCTTCTCTGTACCTATAAGCACTGTTTGGTTTGTGGTATTCATAATTGTAGTATTTTCAAATGTCGGACAAACAAGGACGGACAGGTTTTCCTCCCCATTTGTTTAACATTGTCCGTCTTAGTTTGTCCAACTATTTTGGGGCATAAAGGCATATTTTGTAAAAATAGTAAATAACTTTTATTTTCATATCAAGTTAAAGAACCTTGTATTCTTCACATAACTTTATAATTTTCAACATAGTTTATTTCAATTAAGTGCCTATCAATTTAAAAAAAGATACGTTTCCATCAGCTTTTCCGTCTTTGTTTGTCCGACACTTTGTCATGCTTTGTACTAATTTCTTCACAGATACGTTAAATTTTTCAAATCAAACACTGAAGGTGTTCATATATGTAAAATACTGTCCTAAAAGTCCCATTGCAGTAGAAATCCATTTTCTATTCCCTTATTATGTATTGTTTTACCCCCCCATTTTCCGTCCTGTGTTTGTCCAACATTTTTAGTGATGTTGTATTAAAACAGGTCTGAGAATACTAACACACTTGAAGACTATGTTAACACTATAATTTTAATATAGCTGAGAGATATCGCCATCAAATAATGTAAAGAAGAAGAGCTGTAGTCTATTTTATATTTTGAGCTTCAGTGTCCCATATTTGTTACACCTTAGCATATAAACACCCAGGAACAAGATCTACCTGTATGTAATAAAGAACAAAATAATTACCAGCTTACTGACCATTTCAGAGTTTAATGTCTATTACAAGAAAGACTGCTTTCATTGTGTATACTTCCTTGGGACTGGTTTTTCCTCCCAACCATTATGTTTGTTTATAGCTTCACCTTGGCATTACGTAATTGAACGCATTCTTGTATTACTCAGCCTAAGATGTTTCCTATTTTCTGCTATTGTTCAATACCATTACTTGTTATATCCAATCACATGTCTCCATGTTTAGTGCTACTATATTATATAAATACTAGTATACCTCCGTGCAATTGCCACTACCTGAGGATGAGCATAGTTTTCCTCGAAAGCTTGTTCTAATGAATGCATATAGCTTATTTTACATTGTCACGTTTATACATGTATTACACAATATGTGTACATGTACCTACATGTACAAAATGTTTGATGTCTAGCATTTACAGCATTGCAGTATGGCTTATCTCACAAGTATCGGAATGGCAGACAGATGGATAAACGAGGGACTGACATATGACTGAACCTGATTTATACGCAATTAGATAGAAAAGCTTTTAGTGTGATGATCCAGGCACATTGTGTAGCTTCAATGATTCTAACTGAATTGGGCACAGCTTGCAAGATACCAGAAGGGATAGAATGCCAGGGAACACAGAGAGATAGACATCATGTATGATTGGCAGGATATAATCAAACCAGATAAAGATGTATTGCTTTATGGTTATGCAAAAATGTGTTTTGTTTTGCGATAAAAAATTGATGACACGCATGTTTCAGAATGACGAGCATGCTGACCAGAAAAACAGTTTTTGTTGTCTTACTTACATTGTGGCAGATGACAAGACAGAAGCAATGCTCTATCTGCCTGACAGACAGTACAACATCTATAAACTACACCTGTCAAAACAATACATGTATATGCTAGGTATGTTTTCATGTACCTCCAGAAATAGTCTGAACATAAATCGTGACAAGAAAGGCTAAAATGCAACTAAAAGAATGCAAGTGAAGTTTGTGGACAAACTCAATATGTGAGGCAATGTTTAATAGTTCAGAAGACAGAAGGTGGGGTAAAATTACAACACATATAAGGGAAGTGTCAGGTGCTCAGAAAAAGGCCATGTCAGGTGAAAACCTGAAGAATTGTACATGTATCTGTACAGTCTGTCAAAAGCTTTCAGAATGCATGGGGTTATAGGGTGGGGTTGTTTGTAATACATGCACATAATACGTATTGTGCGTTACTGTACATACTAACAGAGAGAGCTTTACAGCATGGGCCAAGATGGAGAATTATGCATAATTCCAGTATCATGAAAACGAGTGAGTGAGTAGGATTTTAACATAATGCTTTCAACAATTTTTTAGTGATATCATGACACAAAGGTAATGTGGAATTGATTTTGTTCCAGGGACAACCACACAGAAGGATATTGACTCAGCACTAGTATTTCCCTGTTTACACATATATTTCCACCTTTGTGCTCTGCACTAAATTTTGAGAATATAGAAATAGGAAATAAAGCAATGTTCATGAACATATATGATACTTGATATAGGCAGCCAGGCAGGGTGTCCAAACTAATTCTGAATCTCTATCATGCTTGGTACATGTAGTACAAGGTGATGCTAAGGGCTGGAATCACTCGAGACACACAACACAATCCCTGGAAATAGTATTCAACCTATAGCAGTACAGAATGTATTTCATTATAATACTGCAGGTACATGTTATGCAACGTTGATTCCGAGTTCAGTTCTACTACAGGTTGCATGGATCATTGAACCTGTAACATATAGTCAATTGCCAGGTACCGATTTGTGCGAAGTTACAAGTTTCAACTTTTTGAAAGACTTGCTTCCCCAAAATGTTCCCAGCTCATGTGTGTTAATAGACACTCTTTTTTGATTGTTTTTTTTTATTTTTTTATTTTAGGTCACTCTACCAAATCTCATAGCTAGGCTAAACAACAGTGTTTAATGACTTTCTGACTATATAATGTTTCTGGTTCCAATGGGCCACTGCACCTGATCCATCCAGACAAGATTACAGATTGAAGAAAAAGGAGAAGAAGGGAGAGAAAAGAGGAGCGAAAAGCATCATGGATGACCAGTCATTGACCACTGCCGTCAAGAATGTCATCATTGTCATTATTCTTTCATTTTATTATGTTTAATCCAAAATTTTGACATTTGGTTTTCCAGAAAAAAATTAACTTACATCAAATTTTGATGGTATTAAATGAGATGCGGCTGACAAAAAAAATCAACATTGGTCTTTTCCATGCTCTATTTTCAGTCTGCAAAATCATGTGGATTCGAAATAGTAGGCCCTACAGATTTAACAAGTCTGACATGGACGAAATCCTATTTCTGTTGAGCACCAAATTTAATCATTCAGACTTGGCAAGAGTCTAAAATTAGAGCTGAATCTTCCTTATCAGTTTAATGGATGGATGGATGGATGTACTTGGGCACTCCATCGCACCGCGATGGGCACAGGTCGTGCGAACACGCCGTGCAACCCGTTTCCCCCAACCCGCCCTACACATGATCCCTCTTAACAGTGTCACATAGACACTGTTTAATCCCCACATTCTTATTAAACAATATACCTTCTCTTAATTCCCATAACTACAGAAGTATCACATAATATTTCCAACTGTCAAGCCCCCTCATTCTCTCTTCTCGGATCGATTCTTAGTGGCAACTTCGATTAATTATCACAATAAGGAGGTTAAAAGTGGCATGTAGCTGACATGCCTGACCTACATTTACATGTTTGAAGTGTATGTGGCTAGCACATATATTTAGAGATGTCATGGATGTGCTCTATTGAGTGCGAACCTCAACATATACATTTTGTACAGGTGTATACCTGAAAGATAGCCTCGAGGCAATTCGGTGCAAGATCCGCGAATCACACTTTAGATGCATACATCAGTGTACAACATGAGAAAGAACACGGAAAAAATCTCAACTTCAGATCAAACAAGCCATAACAGGATATACATGTAGCCTTGATTCTCACTGCTTCCTTATACAGCATCCAGGTCATACAATATGAACTTGAACAACTGGAGTACTTACAGGTCCGTCAATAACAAGATATCCAATGACTCCGATCCTCAAGTTTCTTTTGATCGTTTCCTTGTGATATTTTCACTACACGAGTCCCCTGTGGTGTATTTCGACTACCGCATGGTGTATTTGAAATACACACAGCTGATCTCCTTTTTCCTGGATTAGGTCAAAAGAGGCGGAGCTCCACTCTTACATATCTTATGCTCAGATGATCATTGGATAAAACAGTTACATGATAAGACACTTGACAATGTATGCCAAATATCAATCTAATTAAAATTAAATCCTATCTGCTCCCCCATTTGGATATTTCGCTTGCAGGATCTAACCGGCTTGCAGTAACTCGAGCGCTAACCAATCCCGAGAACTCTTCATAGTGCTTTGAAGATGACATAATGGTAGGGACGTTTTGGTTGGCTCAGCCGAATCAACGCCATGCCATGCATGCTGGCGGAGTATCTTCTGATGTTGCCGCACACCACAGAGAGTGATGCCCTAATGCGGGGTAGATATATGGACTAGTGTTTGGCATAAACCTTGGGGTAAACAGAGACGGTGACCCTATTCCCCGACTGCAAGTAAAGTAGTCCTAATGTGGTCATGATGTCATAGGCTATTAAATATTCATGAGCTGAGCGCTCTAAACACCAACTTCAAATGAAATAAGTAATATCCTACATAGTAACATACGATTGGAGAGCATTGATCGGATATTAAATCATTAAGATTGGCCAAATATTGGCATGATACTGTACTCTCGGGGGGCTTCACTCCCTTGAGCGCAATATCTTGCAAATATTTGGCATACATTGTCTGGTGTCATCATGTAACTATTACATGGTCAATTCTTTATTAATCCCTTTTTTCTTTTTTTTTAACAATCATTGATATATGTATATATATTTTTATGTTTCTATATGTATTCATGTATGGAAATAAAGTAAAGTAAAGTAAAAGTATTAATCCACCTTCCAAATCAATTTTGAATCTATCTGAGCATTAACATTGTCAGAATTATTGCGCAAAAGGTTTTCAAATTATTACTGGAATTTTTAATCCATGCATATTAGACAATTTTATGGTTGTTCCTGGTGCTCGAGCAATATGGTGTGTATTGGGACACTCGAAACGAAATCAAGAGCATTAAATATGTTACATGAATTACCTACATGAACATGATGAATGCATGCCGATAACTCTTTGGAAATTGAATCTACACTGTATATACATGTAAATGCAGTTTAAAGTATGGCAACTGTCTGTTTTTGTTATGATTGTTGTAAAGCCTTTACAGGTCGTACACACGGAAGGCTTGGTGGAGACTATTGAACCTGCCTGTTTGCCAAGAACAAGAAAAGAAGTTCAATCCGGCAGCCTGCAAAATTATCCGCAATACAGTTTTAACAAGAGGGGGTGCAGTTCTGTTCTGGCGGATATGAACACAGCTATGCTTGAAAATCACCCTTTGTGTTATTCACGCTATCCCAATCAAATAAATACAGTACTGTATCATGTAATCTTTGACACTGGACCCCATGGTGCTGCATAGGGTCTAGTCTTGGCTGGGCTGACTGTACTGATAACAGTCAGCTAACCACACTAATGGGCAGTCTAACAGGCACACTGATTGGTTAAATTCGAATCAGGACATGCCTCCATTAGACATGTTAGAGGAACTCTGATTGGTTAGACTTAGAGGACTAATCTAAGACAGCTAGGAGAAACAGTGTACAGTAATAAAGTCACAATGATGATAATACTAGCAGAATTGTGCTGGTAATACCTAGAGCAACGGTGCGTTGAGCGGGGGTCATGGGTTCGAATCCTGCTGACGACCAATTCATTCTTTCTCTCTCAAAAATCATTTCATATGTATATATATATATATATGCTCAGTGGTGGGCTATACGCCATACCAAATATCATTTCTTCATTATAAAGCCAGTTGCACACAATGCAACACTGAGAGAGAAGGTTGGTCATCAAAGGGACAATCCACGGGTGTAAAACCTATGGGCCGTCATAGCTCAGTCGATAGAGCATCGGCGCGTTGAGCTGGGCTCGTATTCCACTGACCAATTTATTCTTTCTCTCAAAAATCATTCCATATCGATATATGCTCAGTGGAGGGCTATACCCCATAACAAATATCATTTCTTCATTATAAAGTCAGTTGCGCACAATGCAACACCGAGAGAGGAAGTTGGTCATCACAGGGACAATCCACAGGTGGGTCGTCATAGCTTATAGAGCATCGGCGCGTTGACCCGGGGTCATGGGTTCGAATCCCGCTGACGACCAGTTTATTCTATCTCTCTCAAAAATTATTTCATATGCTCAGTTTATCCCGATTGCATGAATGATGCAATATGCTTACTAGAAGGCAAATGAATACACTAACAATAGTAATGGGTATAAATTATTCATTTTTAAAAATTCCAGAGTTTATGGAAATCCAACAAAATGCCCCCTAAAAATGGATAAAAAGCAAGGCTTTTCTGTAATTCTCACCTCCCATTTCTTTTTCCACCAGCAGTCGTCGATGAGGACCATTTTCTGCATGAACCCGATAGCTGTTATGAAGGCGGAAAAACAACCTGGGGGAAATGAGCTGTTTGGTGTCGTCAATAGACAAGAGTTTCCTCAATCCACTGTTACGAGGGAGATTGCGCTGCTGTGTGAAAGCTTTAACTTTCATCGCAATATTAGACGGCGCCCTAGGTATGTTGCGCTGTGGCGTTCTGGGCTTTCTATCACCATTCCCAGGAAACTTCAGGTTATCTTGGAGATGCTCAGGAGGATTCTGATGGTCGTTATTATTATTATTCATGTTGACAACACCGGGATTCATCGGATCTTGGTCAAAATCGTGTTCCATCTGAGCTGGAGAGTCAACTGCTCTGTTGCCTACGTCGGCATAATCGTAGTCTTCATCCATAAAGGAGCTTACCCCAATATATTTTTTCATCTTAGGTTTAGGTAAACGTTTGGGTTTTTCCATTTTCCCGTAACAGCCAGAGGGGTTCTGCCAGGAGAGGATGTCTCGTATGTAGTCCAGGTTTAGAAACTCGCCAAATCCTAAGTTTGCACAAACGAATTCTGAAACAGTACAAGAAACGGAACTATTTCAACCTGATTAATATTTATATCATCACAAAAAGACATATTCAAATCACTGATCACAACAGCCGAACAGACCAGAATTAAGCCATTCATAAAACTTTCCATCGAAAGGTGTGTTGGTAGGCCTGTTTTGTTTTTCTTTTTCTTATTTATGAGCTTTCAAAAGAGGGATTTGAATTTTTGTGTACTAGATTTACCCATGTATAGCTTGGTTTACTTGTAACTACAAGTACTGTGTTATGCATTCTAAAGAGTTATAGACAAGGTTATTGGAAATTCTGAACAAGAAATAAAATAAAATAATGTCTACTTCAATATTGACCAATTATTTTGTGTCAGTAGGGTTACCGGAGTTATTGGAAATTCTGAGGAGAAAAATAATCAAATCAAATAATGCCTACTCCAAAATTGACCAATGATTTTGGTTCAGTAGGATTATCTGAAACACAAACTTAATGATCGATGGCCTTACATAATGTACCTGTGAATAAACAGTACAATTGTTGTAGTGTTTCAAAAGACTCTGTTCCAAAATGACACTGATCTTAGAAGTAGGCCTACATGTAAATGTAATATGTAATGCATGAGTCAAACGAAATCTCCCCCCCGGGCAAGGGTCGGACTTAGTGGGGGATTACCTGGGGATTCACAACATGTTTACTCCCCAGGAAGTGAGGCTTTCACAGGTTTTCAGGTCCTGTTTAAGTTGGGATTCAATTAATATTTCTTTTACCTAGGGATGGGACATATTTGGTTTAGGTGGGGATTCACTTCAATGTTTTGCCCCAGGGGGTAGGGCATTTTAACAACTCTCATTTGGTCAATTCCATGCTACTTGGGACAAATAGCAAAAAATAAAAGTTTCTTAAATATGCTATTTGGTGATCAATTATTATTGTTGGCGTTTTACTTGGCATATATTTAAATTTTCACATGAATAGCTCCAGCACAGACTAATCTGAAGCATTTTTTAAACCTAATAAGGAATTTTCATTATTTGGCCGGAAATTAAACTCTAAATTTCCCTAATTGTTTTCCTGTGTTGTATTAATTGTAATTGAGAAAACTGTTCATATTTCTAACCAATGGACCATTGTGACTTGTCAAAAGTCATTGGCTTTCATGAGTCTTAAGTAAATAATGTCACTGAAGCCAAATGTTAACCCAAGTTGTGCTGATGTAACGTGAGTGACAAAATATGCATTTCTTTTGACTATCTCTTCAACAGTTTTTAATTCAATTTAGCTGCTTTCATGTCAGCATCTGTCAGGTATTTAGAACATATATACAAAGAATTATGATCATACACTTGACACTTAGTGCTAGTCAGCTCGCTGAAGTTGGTAACGTGAGTGACGATGTAACGTGAGTGACAATAATGTAACGTGAGTGACAGGAGATGGCTGAAGTCACTGATGTCATCAATTGCAATTGGTGCAATAATAGGGGTGTAGAACATTTCGTTCTCTCTTGGAGGCTTTGCAGATCGAAGCACTAACTTCTTGGTAGCTACAAACAACTTGACGGAACTTGATTTAAGACTGCCTATGAGTGAATACTTGAGGTTAATAGAATCCATGTCCGGAAGAGATTTTTGGATGCTGAAATGACATGTCCAAGAGTGGTTTCAAATAATATCTTTTAATACAGAAACATAAGAATGTATAGATATCCAGTCAAATAGTTCTTTGATGATCTAATGAACTAGAAATATCACACAAAATAAGGAATGAAATTATTAAGAGAGGCACCTGAAGTTAGTACATGAATAGATACCAAGAGAAAAACTACGTCTGATACTGGAATCGCTGTTTGGGCTGAGACAGCCATGTGAAATAGGCAGGAGTTGTATTTCCGAAATATGGTGGTCACAAGACTGAAGTTAAACATCACTATCGCTAAAAGAGAGTATCATCAAAAGTCAAATTTAATAGTAGGCAGTGTAGGCATACTTTCAGCATTTCCTTAGAAATAATATGCAAATACGGGGAATCGAACTTGGGGTTACTTCCGAAGCGCTATACGCAAAGCTGTAATAGAGTTCCCTTAGTTGAATACAGGGAGTATCAGTTGAAGTAAGCAGAGCAAACTTTTCAGAACTTTTACAAGAAATTTTAAGGCAGCAAATACTGTCAAACCTGGGGAATCGGACATAGGGTTAGTTCCGAACTGCTAAACGCAAAACCATGTTAGGGTTATGGTTTCCTTAGGTGAACACCTAGGGAGTTATCAGTTATAGTAAGCAGTAGGTGGTCAAATCTGAGACACACTGTTTACTACACCAGGGAACAAATTATTAGGAAGTTGAGCAACCCAGTCCCTGTGGATATTTCACATTTTCAGAATGGCAATAGACAGAGCTGCATTACTTGATTGTAATAATCTTGAATTCAAAGAGATTTCTTTAAGCAACAGAGTTAAATGCATTCCCACTTGTGTGTTCAAATTTGTGCAACAACTCGAAAAGGATCTAGTTCAGTTTGACAAACCAATTATACTCTTCAAATGTTGCCAACATTTTGAGGAAGTACTGAATAAATGTATAATGAAGCAAACTTTGACTCAATGATGCGGAAGGATTGTCTACATAAAATCGCTATTTACATGTACTGGTATTAAAGAATCTTTGATCGTTACATGAGTATCATTTCTCCTATAGCTTGATAATTGTATAAGCTTATATGCCATAATCCAAACACACATGCACGATTTACCAGAGGTTTTGGTAATGTTATAAGACAGAATGCATCACTACATGACATAATTGACTGGACATGAATTTCCTGTGATCAATGGGGCTTCAAATCCCCCAGTCATATTGTAAACTGAAAACAATCACTTCGTTTTGTTGTTTGAAATGTTATTTTTAAATAAAAAACAATAAGTCTTCTTATTGAGGTCCATTGAATTGTAAGGTAACGTGAGTAACGTAACGTGAGTGACGCAGGTTTCTTGTCATTTGGTGCTGATGACAGCTAATACACTTATAATGTTGACTTAATAATGTTACTGCTACTTAGATGTGGTGGCTGCCCATTTATGGAAATGGTTGTTTGTTTATTGAAAATTAAAGCCAGAGCTAATTTCAAGAATAAAATTGGTACTAAAATTTTCATGTCCTTTTTCATGTAACGTGAGTGACGAGTGCTAAAACTTCACTTGGATACAGGTCTTCATACAAATTTGAACAATATTTATTTGTTGGTGTACACTGTGGCCAGGGCTGCCTGCATGCACAGTATGTCCACTTATAGTTGATGACTTGAAGATTGACAAGCAATTTTTTATCTGAAAAAGACTAAAAGTGTAACGTGAGTGACATGGAATTGACCATTTGCTAAAGTCCCCACTAAACCCCGAGGTTGAGGATTTTGCTTGACTCCTGCATATAAGATTGAATATATTGTGGATCAGGGTGAGGATTACTTACGCTGTTCCAGAAACAAGTCCTGGTATCTGGGTGTGATCGTACCATTCAGGAAACCATGTATCAGTATTTTCATCTCATAAAAATTATTAGTGCAAAATTCCAGCTGTAAACTCTCAAGGTCTTTAAATTCTGTTTTGGCTAGCATTTCATCCACCCTCTGATGGCAGCCTGCCTGATAAAACATATACATGTGCATGGATTAGTGAGAGAGTGAAAACACTGGCAGGGCCATAGCCAAGTCTTGAGGGGGGTTCACTTTCACTACAAAAGGGTACAACAGGGGTTCGCTGTATGAGCATATGGGGTACATAGGATGGGGGGGGGGGTGCAGGGAACGAGATATACATTGATTTGTCGGACGTATAAGGCAAAAAATTGTATTGTCCGGTAAAAATGGTTTGTCCTTCATCCGATCGTCTGACGCAGTTTATCAGCCCTGAATCGCTAGAAAGTATAAACACTGCTTTGCTTTGTCTTTTAGTTTTATTTGCGAAATTTGCATGAAAATGTCAGCGCAAGTCAACTCGCCATGCTGGATGTTGTTGTTGTTGCGGAATGGAATGTTGATAGGGGATTTCTTTGTGAACTACAATTTCATTGGTCTGAATTATCGACATCATCCTTCTACATTTACCATGTACCTATGAGCACTTTGCATTTCGCCTGCTTGTCGAACAGTTGAAAGGCCGTCGGGTGAAGCGTGTCGGTCACATGAAATGAGGTACTCTGACTCACAGCCATTCAAGGGAAACCTCATGTTCTCAAACACGCTGCTGACAAAATGGTCTGTTCAAATTCAGTTTTATGTCAAAAAATGTCCGCGACCAAGGGGAATTAGAAAGATCGAAAATACCCTTGGTTTTGCAGACTAAGGGCGATTGAGAAATTCAATCGTGACTGGATTAACAAAATTAAAAAAATATATATATATATTTTGAAAATAGGGTTGCTTTTATCTGAAAAGGACATTTGCATGCTCCCCTGGGCTATGAATTGTTGAGGAATGTGTATTACCAAAGTTATTATAAAGTCATGTTAACGTGAACAGGAGGAAATATCCATTCCACGATCCTTACAAATTGTATTGTCATGACTACCACCAGCTGAAGCTCATTGGATTGGCCTGTCCCGCCTGTGTGTATATGAATTGATCATCATGATATGTCTTGCTGCCATTATTGAAAACTATTGACCCGTTCTCTCGTAAACATGTTAAAAGAAACAAACTCGTTTTATATTTTCAGTTTGTGCCCGTTTGGTATTGGTGTTAATTGTTTACCATAAATGTAAATGATCTATCGACCATTCACACGGAAATACTGAGTGTCAGATGAAGTGGCAAGCCTATATAATTTGTGTGTATACTGATGTTCTTTCAGATTTCTTCTGGAGACAAAAATAGACATGGCAAACTACATGTACGTGTGTAAGACTTGAGCTACCCGCTGTAAACCAAATTCATTTGATAACCCATAGTACAAGGAAGCCGCTATGAACTGCAACAGATTCATTCCATTATCATGATGTTCCCAGTCCAGAGAACTAACTGTCAACCCTAATATGTGATGATTCAAAATCAGTCCCTTTCCATGATCTATGGTCTGTCTCGCTACTTGAGCAGGGACAATAGACGTGCTAAGGTGGGAGGCCTGCCCTGTACGCTGGTCACTGAAGTGGGAACACACTTGCTAGCCTGCCAAAAAAACACTTACATGTGACAAATAGAACACACCATGTAAACGAAAAAAAAAACACCCCGAACTAGTGCATGAAGAAAAATTACCTTCAAAAACGAATGATCAAAAAAAGTATTCCGACCACAAAAATGTATAAGAATTGGAGATTAAGAAATTGAGACATTTTGCTTTTCGAAAGAATTTTGCAGATATTTATTTAGAAACACAAAAATGGAAATTAGAAAGTTTTGCATCTTGTAAATAACAAGCCTGTATATTTTGTAAACATTAGTACAGATATACTATAACGTACGTATGACATACACGAAAACGGGAAGTTTGATAATAAAACATGGAAAACTTAATTTTCCTGCTCACCACCGTCGCCCAACCACTTGTGTGATCTGGAGGAAAACCGGAATTATGAAGATGAAATTTTGTCAACTGTTTATTCTATCAGTACATTTACCTGTATTACCGAGGATTTCATAACAGTTTACCAATATAACTTTCAGTCACATGGCAGTGTGACTAACGTCACAGGACCTACAAGTAGGGTTGGCATTAGGACTCCGACGCGCACTGAGCTCTTGAAATCCCCGTCCCAAGTTGAAGTCCTGCCGATGGGCACGGCCCAAGTCAGAATCACCAGTGATTTTCATCAAAAATCACCAGAAATTTCATCAAAAGTAGGTCAGCTCAGAACTTGCTGGTAACAGTCCCCTAATGCACCTTCATGCAAAAAATCAAGATTCTAATGTCAACGGTTCTCCTTTCTCAACGGTTCTCTCGGACGGACTCACTGACTGACTACCAGACAATTTGCAGATGGTAGCCTACTTCGTAGGAACAAGAAATTACATGCCTAGACTAAATCAAAACGTCACATGTAACTTTCCACCTCTTGTCTGAAGTTGCCAACTTCTAATAACATGTTTATTTCATTTGGTGTGTTTCTATGATTCTCATTGGCTGAGTGACTGTTTGAAAACCCATCACCCAATCAGAGATCAGCACGACAGCCAGAATTAACTTGCAAGTTTGCAACTTCAGACACAACAAAAACTGTTCAGCTTCACACTTGCCAGAGCAACATGGCATGTTTGTAAACATCACATCAGCCACAAACGGTAAATCCCCTGTAACTAAATGATATGTTGTGAACATTCAGTGAGCACGAGGCATACATTCAGCGTGAGCAGGTGCCGCCTCCTTCAATTTTCGAGCATCATTTTTAGTCCCTATATATTGGTTCCAGGCTCATTACTGCCGGGTCTAGGGCAGTTCCCCACTCGGACAGTTCCCCACTGGACAGTTCCCTATTCGGACAGTTCCCCACTGGACAGTTCCCCACTCAGATATTTCCCCACTTGGACAATTCCCCACTTCAACATTAACCCACAATATTTTCCAAAGAAAAAAAAACTAAGAACTAAATCTCAGTGACCCGAGACTTCAGGTGAGTAAACTGGCATGACTGAGGTGTCTGTTTTCTCCTCGTCCGATCTTTTAACCTGGGAGAGTATATTTTGAATCAGTGATCTCACACAATTTTATACATCTGTAATATATATCCAATAGTCAAAGAAAATGGCATTTTCTTTGAAAACACTCTGAGTACAACAGACAGGCTCTTGTTTGTTTTCCCAATAAAGTGCCATTATTGCATTTTGTAAGATTTCTGTGTTTTAATAAGATATTATTGGGTATGTGTGTGGGTTTTTTCTACTATGAATGAATTTTTTATATTCTAGGTTGAATACGGGAGTGGGAAATTGTCCGAGTGGGGAAATGCCAGAGTAGAAAACTGTCTGAGTGGGAAACTGTCTGTACCCCGTTACTGCCTATACCGTATTTCTACAAACTGTTATTAGATATCAGAAAAATGCATGATACAATGTAATGAAAGTATATTTTTGGATTTTAGGGTGTACATCAACTTAATCAAATGCTTTATTAATTATAATGAAAGTACTCAAAGTACTGATGTCTGGATCGCCAATAATGGATTTAAAGTTTCAAAACGTTTCAGCTGGCATGTTTCAGTCGATAGCAGATGTATGGATAAATGTGGAGATTTTCTCCAATTTGTGGACGAGTCTGTTTGGGAAATCACAACTGGAACACAGTTTAGTCTTCAAGGAAGTGAATTTGTGAAGGCGGTTCATTTAGAAATATGCTAGGTCTTCATGGTAGCAAGAAACTATCTACAGTAATATGGTTAAAAGTGGATCGTCTGCGTCAATGTCTTCTACCAGTTTTTGCGAGCAGATTTTCATAATTCATGCAATTTTATTGTGACAAAGCGACAAATATGCGAGGAGACTGGATAGTTTTATTAATGTGTTTTTATTTGTGTAGCACAGATATTTGCAAGAGCTGCATGAGTTTGTTAAGTCCCCATTACTTATATATGCCTGCATGGTGTTTATAGTAAATTTGTTTGTTGACAACGTGCGAAAATTCCTGTTGTTGTTGCTGTACGATCATTGCGTATATAATTTAGTTTGAAAAAGTTTGAACACCACCAACAACAAAACTTTTCGAAAGCGGTACCTGACAAATTCTGTTGTTTCCACTTTCGAAAAGTTTTGCTGTTGTTCAAACTTTTTGAAACTAAATTATATTCGGAGAGCAGAGTACATAATACATAAATTTGCAGTGGACAGGATCCGGTCAAGTTCACAAGACGAGAAAAATGTAAATACTATTGTTGTTGCTTCAACACATATCTCCTCTGGAAATATATTCCATGCAGTATGCGTACACATTAAAATAGTAACGAACGCCGACTTCACGGGAAAGAACGTACGAGTGTTGAAAACTGGTGTCTTCATAATCCCAGAACCTGAACCTGTCAAGTGCGACAGTCGGACCAAGGAACAAGATTTGCAACGTATGATCGTACAGCAACATTAACAGGGATTTTCGCACAAATTGTCTCTCCAACGCTATCGTTGTCAACAAACAAATTACGAACTATAAACACCAGACATATATATTATAAGTAATCTGACTTACCGCAAACTCAGACAGATGCAAAAAGCGCACAGCCTGCAAACACGAGGTGGGCAGCTTACCATATTACCAGGTCATCAATTTACATTTACAACAGTCTACGGTGACAGCACAGTGCTGGCATGAGTTATCGCCTGGTGGGCGCTGAGAACCGGGTTTGAGCCGATCGCCCGGAACCAAAGAACAAAAAAATAGTCCACGGATTTAAGCAATCCCTGGGCGAAGAAATGAATATGAAATACACTCAAATTCAGATTTCGTTTTATTTCTAGTTCACATGAAACGATTACGACTGTTTTTTTCTTCATTTTCTGGTTAATACCCTGATATAAGACTCAACACAATGAAAATCACTGGCGGAGTGATACAGGTTAACCCAGGGTCACCGCATTATAGTGCACGTACACATTTGCATAAATTTCGTGAGTGGCAGCATAGTCTGGTCGACACCGCTACGCGGTGGCGATCCAGACAAAAACACAGACAGACAGACATCGCAGGATTAATGGTATAGATACATGTAAGTATCTTCATTTCCCCGGTTCTGTTATTGCATTGGACAATCAAATAGCAGTTTAATAATTTCTATGTACTATAAAAGCTTCCTAGTTCAAGTATACCTTTCCTGCCAGCATGGTCCATAGTAGCTGATGGGTGATCCCATAATGAGTGAGTCCCCTCTGTGTCATAATGTGGATACACTTTGGTGTCACCTTGCACCCCTTTGTCTTTGATTGGACATTGCCCGTCAATTCTGCCATACAATTGTCACTGGTGGCCTCGGTTAGCTCGGCTTTCACTGTTTTCAATAAATGGGACAGAGAAGAGAACAGGTGTTGTCACTTCCACATTCAATGCATAATTATCGGTCATCCTAGGTAATGATAGTGAAACCAAAATGCTGGAATTCATGAAAAATACTACATGCAGTCAGTAACGTTCCATCTTCATTACACCAAGTCAATGACTATGCTAAAACTTCAAACCAGCCATCATATACATGTACCAACCCACTTGTGTTCTTCAAAGGAAGGCTGTTAACTTAAGGATGTCCGCTGACGGTAAATCAAAGTAATTAACTTTTTGAATAAATTATTAATGTGTGTTGTTGCATTCATAATTGTGTAATATGAGAAAAAAACAAAGAAAAAAATATATAGGTTGGTGAATGGTGTGCATTTTTTAACCCAGAAATCATAGGGAATAGCTCTAGTTTTGACGCATATTCATGAAAAATTCATAAAAATAGTATTTAACTTTTTCTTATATTCTACCTGTTTGCAGATAATCACAATGTCTATCAACATTTATCAAATTGGATGGATGTTGCTGTGCAAAATTCTCAGCTAGAAGGCTTTTAAAGGAAATTCCTATCTCTTAACCTAGGAAAGGGAGATAACCCAATAGAAAAAAACAGGCAAAATGGCTGCCAACGCCAAAAACCACCAACTTCAAAATGTGAGTCATGGATTATTGATTATTGTTCGTACACCTTGAACCATACAATTTTCAAGGCCTTTTCGAGGTATCTGCAAGGTAATAGTTCCTGTTCTCAAGGCATATTATTATTTCTGGGTCATTGAAGCTATACAGATGAATTTTCTGGGTTTTTTTTTACTTAAATTTGATGAATTGACAACCAGGAATTCACGTTATTTTCAAAGTCTCTAGTATAATTTTCTAATTTTCAAGGCTTTTCAAGGCCTTGAACTCTAAACTGACATTTTAGATAGGTCCATCAATGGAATTTACAAGGCTCAGAACAACCAAGGTTAGTTTACAGTGTGAGTAGAAAAATAACTTGGTATACATGTAAGATAACAAAGATGGTAGAGTATATGCTGTTTTTATTATAGTCTGAATCCCTCCCCCCCAACAAGATGCTGTCAAATTTATTATACCTATATAGGCCTACAGTATCCACGGGTAACAGTTGGAACACTAGAGTGGTCAGAAATGACATATCAGCTTTTAATATGTCAGGTGTACATGAAGGCTATCAACAAAAGAACAGCTGTTCTATAGTAAGTCATGTGTATAAACTTTTAACACAATCGAGAGAATATTATCGCGTTGAAGGTATAGGATATACATGCAGGCATGTGGTAAAATGTACATGGAAGAGTAAATAGAATGTACTATGATATAGCAATAAAATAATTCTTAGCAAGCAGTATTTAAGTTTATATCAAGGTTATAAGTTAGTAGTTCACCAATTCTGCTAAAAAGGTGATCATTAATAAGTTGGAACTTCATGAGAATGGAACAGCTGGCTTTATTATATGCAAATAAAAATACAGCTATGTGTGAAACATCTTTGGAAGATTCAGTTTCTGTAAACTGTGAGAGATAAACATTCTATGGCGGTATCTTGGTAGTTTCCCTGTGTCACTGTATCTCAAATGCTTTATATAGGTAATGAGCAATCATCAATCAGTATCAAAAGTAAAATGTCATACACATTTGTACGTAATGGTTGATGCCATACATGTAGTGTCAGTTTAATAGGACATTTCTTCAACAAAGAGATTTCAAGCAGCATGTACATATATATATGGACCATTTTACAACACAGAGTCAATTTTTTCAAAAAGTTATTTGGGTTTAATGTTATTACCTATGTATGATAATTTAAGTCAGTATCCCAAGAAACATGCTACATGTAGGTACATATTTTTCATGTAGAATAGTTTCAGGTTAATTTGGGGGGCTTCAATATAACGACAGGTGAAAATTCTGGATTCAAAAGTAGCATTTCCAAATTATTTTATCAAAACTGACAAATAATTAGACTGAGATATATTTTATATCCATCATCATGAGAAAGGAATATTTTGTCAATATATATCAGAAAAATGTACACTTCTTACTCTTTTTCCTCACCAACATAACAATATTCTAAGAAATTCCATCTGTTATTTAATATGTGACAGAAATTGCTGGAAATTTTAGCCATGATGGAAAAGGGAGATCAAAACAGAAAAAAATAAACTACGTTTCTACAACTACATATTTTGTTTCAAATAAGTAAACAATAGGATAGATAAGGCCTTTTTTTTTTTATTGATTGGTTTACGGATCCGCCGACCTTCATTTTGCCAAAAGTGAAATAACAAGCGTTCTGAGAACCCCAACATCTCGCCTTGCGGGGTCATCCGCCAAAGGTGCAGCAGTATTGAAAGCATACATGTAGAGCAAACAATAAGGTCTGGAATAGGTGATGTGGTACAGACAATAATGTCTGGAATAGATTATCTGGTACAGACAATAACATCAGTCCCATGAAGGATTACTGGCAAAAGTTAATCCCATGTAGGATGGATAGGTCAGTGCTGTCGGATTACTGGTACATAGTTCAGTCCCATGTGAGATTACTGCTGGATAGGCCAGTCCTGTGTAGGATTACCACTGGGTGGACCAGTCCCATGTTATTACTGATGGATAGTCACCTGTGGGATTACTGCTGGATAGTCCAGTCCCAAGTGGGATTACTGCTGGATAGTCCAGTCCCAAGTGGGATTACTGCTGGATAGGCCAGTCCTGTCTGGGATTACTGCTGGATAGATGAGTTTCATATGGGATTAATGCTGGATAGGACAGTCCCGTGTGGGATTACTGCTGCATAGGCAGTCCCATGTGGGATTACTGCTGCATACAGCAATCCTGTGTTGGATTATGGCTGAGGAGGCCAGTCCCGTGTGGGATTGCTGCTGGAATTAGGCTAAACCTGTGTGGGATTACTGCTGCAAATTGCAATCCAGTGTCATATTACATCTGGATAGGTCAGTCCCATGAGAGATTACTGCTGCATAAGCCAGTCCTGTGTGGAATTACTGCTGGATAGGCCAGTCCCATGTTGGATTACTTCAGGATAGGCCAGTCCATTCTGGGATTACTGCTGGATATGTCAGTCCCGTGTGGCATTACTGCTGGATAGGCCAGTGCCATTGGGATTACTGCTGGATAGGTCAGTCCTGTGTGAGATTACTGCTGAATAGGCCAGTCCCAAATTGGATTACTGCTGGATAGACCAGTTCGGTCTGGGATTACTGCTGGATAGTTGATTTCCGTTTGGGATTACAGCTGGATAGGTCAGTCCCGTATGGCAATACTGCTGGATAGGCTAATGCCATTTGGGATTACTGCTGGATAGGTCAGTCCCGTGTGGGATTACTGCGGGAGAGCTGTGACCTAGGAAAACATGAAACATGTCCACCAAGTTTTATAATCATCCCACGAAAGGTTCAACAAACTTTCCATGTACAGATCTACCTGTAAATTTTTGCCCAACAAAAACCTTATCAATGGAAAGATACAAAGTCTAAACTGCAATAATTAGGAAAAAATTTCATATTTAATGTCATATTTCTTAAATAGCACATGCACATCTTTGAATCACATTGAACTTGGGTAGTAAGTGTCAAACTCATCCAATGAAAGCCGACAGCTTCAGAAAACTTTCCGTGTACATGTATGTACATGTGCATTATTATTGGCAGATTAAGACAAAACCCTCAAAATTTGAACAAAAATTAATATTTCATCTCCTAAATATCACAGGTACATCTTTTAATCATAAGAAACACGTGTACCAAGTTTCATAATCATTCAATGACAGCTGACAACTGCAGCTAACTGTGGTGTACAGATGTACATGTGCACTTCAGCTAAACGCAAAACTCAATCATTTGCCATAATTTGGAGAAAAATTAATATTTCATCTCAAAAATAGCATAAGTAAATCCTCCAATCATAAGAAACATTTGTACCAAGTAATCATCCAATGAGAGCTGACAACTGCAGCAAACTTATCATGTACATGTATATGTATACATGTAGAGGCCTACATGTACAATTTACCTAAACAGAAAACTCTTCATTTGGTATGGAGCGAACTACAGTGGAGGCCCACGAATTCCCGACCAAGCTATGGGAACGTACCGCCTTACACAAAACATCCTATGCAAGAAGGAAAGACTAGAAGTCCACCTCTCTTTCCTCAACTATTGCATCGATAAGAGTAGATGCTCCCCATCACTCGTCCTCCGTTGCCTGCCACAACTGGGAGCTAACGATACCTCTTTTATGTCAGGATGGAACGACATCCTACATACTGCGTCCATGACTAACGGCACACATGAAAGACTTCGTGGACACACAACTTAGACTACGCTACAAAAGCAATCTCATTGGCAATTGTTGCACCCGCAATGTGATCTATTTACTCACATGCACCAAATGCTCCAAACAATACGTTGGAGAAACCAAGAGAACCTTCCACGAACGTATCCGAGAACATTACAATGACACACGGAATCATAGTTTAAACCCAGCACCACTTCATTTCTGGTCAGCCGGCCACACGACTGACCACATTAGCTTCCACATTATCGAAGTAATGACATCAGACCCAGATCTCGAAGCTAGCACCAAATCACGCCAAGCTCGAGAGCGTTACTGGATCTATCAACTCCACACGAGAGCACCCATCGGCTTGAACGAAAAGGACTAAGCAAAACTTTGATTATTCTCTCCTTACCATAGAAAACTCTTCATTTGCCATAATTTGGAGAAAAATTAATATTTCTTGTCAAAAATAGAACAGGTACATCCTCTAATCATAAGAAACATGTGTAACAAGTTTCATAATCATCCAATGACAGCTGACAACTGGAGCAAACTTACCATGTAGATGTATATGTATACATGTAGAGGCCTACATGTACAATTTACCTAAACAGAAAACTCATTCATTTGCCATAATTTTGAGAAAAATTAATATTTCTTCTCAAAAATAACACAGGTACATCCTCTTATCATAAGAAACATGTGTACCAAGTTTCATAATCATCCAATGACAGCTGACAACTGGAGCAAACTTACCATGGGCATGTATATGTACAATTTACCTAAACAGAAAACTCTTCATTTACCATAATTTGGAGAAAAATTAATATTTCTTGTCAAAAATAGCACAGGTACATCCTCTAATCATAAGAAAAATGTGTACCAAGTTTCATAATCATCCAATGACAGCTGACAACTGGAGCAAAGTTACTATGTAGATGTGTATGTATACATGTAGAGGCCTACATGTACAATTTACCTAAACAGAAAACTCTTCATTTGCCATAATTTTGAGAAAAATTAATATTTCTTCTCAAAAATAGCACAGGTACATCCTCTTATCATAAGAAACATGTGTACCAAGTTTCATAATCATCCAATGACAGCTGACAACTGCAAGAAACTTTCCAAGTACAGATGTACATGTGCACTTCAGCTAAACGCAAAACTCATTCATAGGGATTTTAACATTAGAGTACCCCAGGGGTAGTACCCCCAGGTGGCATACCCACCCCCCATATTTCTCATATTTTTTTTATATTTTTTGTAATTTTTCTAGATTTTTTTTTAACTTGCTAAACCAAAAACCCATTCATTTCCAGGCAGGGGACACCGACACCGACACCGACACTGCCACCGACACCGACACCGACACTGACGACGACATCCTCTTTCCCCCTCTCACAATATCTCCCCTTTACTTCGTAAGGCGAGATAATAACAAGCGTTCTGAGAACCCCAACATCTCGCCTTGCGGGGTCATCCGCCAAAGGTGCAGCAGTATTGAAAGCATACATGTAGAGCAAACAATAAGGTCTGGAACAGGTGATGTGGTACAGACAATAATATCTGGAATAGATTATCTGGTACAGACAATAACATCAGTCCCATGAAGGATTACTGGCAAAAGTTAATCCCATGTAGGATGGATAGGTCAGTGCTGTCGGATTACTGGTACATAGTTCAGTCCCATGTGAGATATACTGCTGGATAGGCCAGTCCTGTGTAGGATTACCACTGGGTGGACCAGTCCCATGTTATTACTGATGGACAGTCACCTGTGGGATTACTGCTGGATAGTCCAGTCCCAAGTGGGATTACTGCTGGATAGGCCAGTCCTGTCTGGGATTACTGCTGGATAGATGAGTCTCGTATGAGATTAATGCTGGATAGGACAGTCCCGTGTGGGATTACTGCTGCATAGGCAGTCCCGTGTGGGATTACTGCTGCATACGGCAATCCTGTGTGGGATTATGGCTGAGGAGGCCAGTCCCGTGTGGGATTGCTGCTGGATAGGCTAAACCTGTGTGGGATTACTGCTGCAAATTGCAATCCAGTGTCATATTACATCTGGATAGGTCAGTCCCATGAGAGATTACTGCTGCATAAGCCAGTCCTGTGTGGAATTACTGCTGGATAGGCCAGTCCCATGTTGGATTACTTCAGGACAGGCCAGTCCAGTCTGGGATTACTGCTGGATATGTCAGTCCCGTGTGGCATTACTGCTGGATAGGCCAGTGCCATTGGGATTACTGCTGGATAGGTCAGTCCTGTGTGAGATTACTGCTGAATAGGCCAGTCCCAAATTGGATTACTGCTGGATAGACCAGTTCGGTCTGGGATTACTGCTGGATAGTTGATTTCCGTTTGGGATTACAGCTGGATAGGTCAGTCCCGTATGGCAATACTGCTGGATAGGCTAATGCCATTTGGGATTACTGCTGGATAGGTCAGTCCCGTGTGGGATTACTGCAGGAGAGCTGTGACCTAGGAAAACATGAAACATGTCCACCAAGTTTTATAATCATCCCACGAAAGGTTCAACAAACTTTCCATGTACAGATCTACCTGTAAATTTTTGCCCAACAAAAACCTTATCAATGGAAAGATACAAAGTCTAAACTGCAATAATTAGGAAAAAATTTCATATTTAATGTCATATTTCTTAAATAGCACATGCACATCTTTGAATCACATTGAACTTGGGTAGCAAGTGTCAACCTCAACCAATGAAAGCTGACAGCTTCAGAAAACTGTTCGTGTACATGTATATACATGTGCATTATTATTGGCAGATTAAGACAAAACCCTCAAAATTTGAACAAAAATTAATATTTCATCTCCTAAATATCACAGGTACATCTTTTAATCATAAGAAACATGTGTACCAAGTTTCATAATCATTCAATGACAGCTGACAACTGCAGCAAACTGTGGTGTACAGATGTACATGTGCACTTCAGCTAAACGCAAAACTCAATCAGTTGCCATAATTTGGAGAAAAATTAATATTTCATCTCAAAAATAGCACAAGTAAATCCTCCAATCATAAGAAACATTTGTACCAAGTTTCGTAATCATCCAATGAGAGCTGACAACTGCAGCAAACTTATCATGTACATGTATATGTATACATGTAGAGGCCTACATGTACAATTTACCTAAACAGAAAACTCTTCATTTGCCATAATTTGGAGAAAAATTAATATTTCTTGTCAAAAATAGCACAGGTACATCCTCTAATCATAAGAAACATGTGTATCAAGTTTCATAATCATCCAATGACAGCTGACAACTGGAGCAAAGTTACCATGTAGATGTATATGTATACATGTAGAGGCCTACATGTACAATTTACCTAAACAGAAAACTCTTCATTTGCCATAATTTTGAGAAAAATTAATATTTCTTCTCAAAAATAGCACAGGTACATCCTCTTATCATAAGAAACATGTGTACCAAGTTTCATAATCATCCAATGACAGCTGACAACTGCAAGAAACTTTCCAAGTACAGATGTACATGTGCACTTCAGCTAAACGCAAAACTCATTCATAGGGATTTTAACATTAGAGTACCCCAGGGGTAGTACCCCCAGGTGGCATACCCACCCCTCATATTTTTTATATTTTTTTTATATTTTTTCTAATTTTTCTAGATTTTTTTTTAACTTGCTAAACCAAAAACCCATTCATTTCCAGGCAGGGGACACCGACACCGACACCGACGCCGACACCGACACCGACGACGACATCCTCTTTCCCCCTCTCACAATATCTCCCCTTTACTTCGTAAGGCGAGATAAAAATAAAATTGGATTTTCGATTTTTTTTTTATTTCTGTCGTATCCGCCGACGTGTCACATTTGCTGACCTCTCTGTCGGAAGAATAAAAACATAAAATTCGCAATATTGGTCTCATTTTAATACTTGCTGTGCGTAAAACATCTTATATAAATTCTTCACGCTCGAGTTCGCACGAGTTCAACACTCTGCAGACATCTTGGTCTTGGAGGCGGGTTACTTCCCTTGGTTACAGTGGTGGTGGTTTCCGACTTCCATGTTACCTTCGGCTGTAGTTCGGGGACCAGACATGACATCATTTCAACGGCGCAGTGTTTGAAGCCAAGATGGCGGGTTCGGCCTCGCGGTGGTTTTCACTGACTCTTAGACAGGACGCGACCGTCCTTTTCAAGGGCTTTGTCGGTCCAGTAACTGCTGGGACGGTGGGGGACTTGGTCTTGAAGGAGATCAGTGACAACTGACGACATATCTGCCGGCCTGTCTGTCCAAAATAACAGCAGGAAACATGACTTGTCCTGTCAACACCCCTATTGAAGTGTTGGTTTCACGCAAAGCGACTGATATTGTCGCTTGGTTGAAGGAAACGTCCGTCATTGATCTTTTGGTAAATGTCTTGTAATTATTACACTGGCTATTACCTGGATTTGACATATCATTTTTTTTACCGCCCTCTCGTGTCTAAGAAGTTTGTCAGAAAGTAAAAATAAATAAAGTGTGGAGGCTTGATTTTATTTTTATTTTTTTTCCATCCTCCATCTGGACATTTTTGCCAGAAAAATCCGTAAACCAATTAATAAAAAAAAAAAGGCCTAACTGAGATAAATTTTCAACAATCAAAGAGCAATCACTAACAAGAGCCCAAGGGACTTCAATATACGCCCGTATATCTGGAATCACATTGGTCCAACTTTCAAGGTTGTTTAATAGCCTTGATTCCAATTGGTAACTAGCAATCCAGAGAAAGGTCTACAATTTTGTGCTTCTGAGAATGTAACATATATCACATCTGAAATTGAATGATAAACTAAAATGAGCTTAACTCTTGGTAATGAGTTGACCTTGAAGCAAGAGCCGAGAG
>JAVTVY010009280.1:0-43582 GCA_036873755.1 Hanleya hanleyi | reverse complement strand
CTGATGACTGTCCCTATCTCCATGATAGGTGTGACTCAGGTATATCAATGTGGAATGTGTGACCCCAGCTATAGCTGATAACTGTCCCTATCTCTGTGATAGGTGTGACTCAGGTATGTCAATGAGGAATGTGTGACCCCACCTATAGCTGATGACTGTCTCTATCTCTGTGATAGGTGTGACTCAGGTATGTCAATGTGAAATGTGTGACCTCAGCTATAGCTGATGACTGTCCCTATCTCCATGATAGGTGTGACTCAGGTATATCAATGTGGAATGTGTGACCCCAGCTATAGCTGATAACTGTCGCTATCTCTGTGATAGGTGTGACTCAGGTATGTCAATGTGGAATGTGTGACCCCAGCTATAGGTGTTGACTCTCCCTATCTCTGTGATAGGTGTGACTCAGGTATGTCAATGTGAAATGTGTGACCTCAGCTATAGCTGATGACTATCCCTATCTCTGTGATAGGTGTGACTCAGGTATGTCAATGTGGAATGTGTGACCCCACCTATAGCTGATGACTGTCTATCTCTGTGATAGGTGTGATTCAGGTATGTCAATGTGAAATGTGTGACCCCAGCTATAGCTGATGACTGTCCCTATCTCTGTGATAGGTGTGACTCAGGTATGTCAATGTGGAATGTGTGACCCCAGCTATAGCTGTTGACTCTCCCTATCTCCGTGATAGGTGTGACTCAGGTGAGTCAATGTGGAATGTGTGACCCCAGCTATAGCTGATGACTGTCCCTATCTCTGTGATAGGTGTGACTCAGGTATGTCAATGTGGAATGTGTGACCACAGCTATAGCTGATGACTGTCCCTATCTCCGTGATAGGTGTGACTCAGGTATGTCAATGTGGAATGTCTGACCCCAGCTATAGCTGATGACTGTCCCTATCTCTGTGATAGGTGTGACTCAGGTATGTCAATGTGGAATGTGTGACCTCAGCTATAGCTGATGACTGTCCCTATCTCTGTGATAGGTGTGACTCAGGTATGTCAATGTGAAATGTGTGACCTCAGCTATAGCTGATGACTGTCCCTATCTCCATGATAGGTGTGACTCAGGTATATCAATGTGGAATGTGTGACCCCAGCTATAGCTGATAACTGTCCCTATCTCTGTGATAGGTGTGACTCAGGTATGTCAATGAGGAATGTGTGACCCCACCTATAGCTGATGACTGTCTCTATCTCTGTGATAGGTGTGACTCAGGTATGTCAATGTGAAATGTGTGACCTCAGCTATAGCTGATGACTGTCCCTATCTCCATGATAGGTGTGACTCAGGTATATCAATGTGGAATGTGTGACCCCAGCTATAGCTGATAACTGTCGCTATCTCTGTGATAGGTGTGACTCAGGTATGTCAATGTGGAATGTGTGACCCCAGCTATAGGTGTTGACTCTCCCTATCTCTGTGATAGGTGTGACTCAGGTATGTCAATGTGAAATGTGTGACCTCAGCTATAGCTGATGACTATCCCTATCTCTGTGATAGGTGTGACTCAGGTATGTCAATGTGGAATGTGTGACCCCACCTATAGCTGATGACTGTCTATCTCTGTGATAGGTGTGATTCAGGTATGTCAATGTGAAATGTGTGACCCCAGCTATAGCTGATGACTGTCCCTATCTCTGTGATAGGTGTGACTCAGGTATGTCAATGTGGAATGTGTGACCCCAGCTATAGCTGTTGACTCTCCCTATCTCCGTGATAGGTGTGACTCAGGTAAGTCAATGTGAAATGTGTGACCCCAGCTATAGCTGATGACTGTCCCTATCTCTGTGATAGGTGTGACTGAGGTATGTCAATGAGGAATGTGTGACCCCACCTATAGCTGATAGCTGCCCGTACCTCTGACAGGTGTGGGCCAGGTATGTCAATGTGAAATGTGTGACCCCAGCTATAGCTGATAACTGTCCCTATCTCTGTGATAGGTGTGACTCAGGTATATCAATGAGGAATGTGTGACCCCAGCTATAGCTGTTGACTATCCCTATCTCTGTGATAGGTGTGACTCAGGTATATCAATGAGGAATGTCTGACCCCAGCTATAGCTGTTGACTATCCCTATCTCTGTGATAGGTGTGACTCAGGTATGTCAATGTGGAATGTGTGACCCCAGCTATAGCTGTTGACTCTCCCTATCTCCGTGATAGGTGTGACTCAAGTAAGTCAATGTGAAATGTGTGACCCCAGCTATAGCTGATGACTGTCCCTATCTCTGTGATAGGTGTGACTGAGGTATGTCAATGAGGAATGTGTGACCCCACCTATAGCTGATAGCTGCCCGTACCTCTGACAGGTGTGGGCCAGGTATGTCAATGTGGAATGTGTGACCCCAGCTATAGCTGTTCACTCTCCCTATCTCCGTGATAGGTGTGACTCAGGTATGGCAATGTGAAATGTGTGACCCCAGCTATAGCTGATGACTGTCCCTATCTCTGTGATAGGTGTGACTCAGGTATGTCAATGTGGAATGTGTGACCCCAGCTATAGCTGATGACTGTCCCTATCTCTGTGATAGGTGTGACTCAGGTATGTCAATGTGGAATGTGTGACCTCAGCTATAGCTGATGACTGTCCCTATCTCTGTGATAGGAGTGACTCAGGTATGTCAATGTGAAATGTGTGACCTCAGCTATAGCTGATGACTGTCCCTATCTCCATGATAGGTGTGACTCAGGTATATCAATGTGGAATGTGTGACCCCAGCTATAGCTGATAACTGTCCCTATCTCTGTGATAGGTGTGACTCCGGTATGTCAATGAGGAATGTGTGACCCCACCTATAGCTGATGACTGTCTCTATCTCTGTGATAGGTGTGACTCCGGTATGTCAATGTGGAATGTGTGATCCCAGCTATAGCTGATGACTGTCCCTATCTCTGTGATAGATGTGACTCAGGTATGTCAATGTGGAATGTGTGACCCCAGCTATAGCTGATAACTGTCCCTATCTCTGTGATAGGTGTGACTCAGGTATGTCAATGAGGAATGTGTGATCCCACCTATAGCTGATGACTGTCTCTATCTCTGTGATAGGTGTGACTCAGGTATGTCAATGTGGAATGTGTGACCCCAGCTATAGCTGATGACTGTCCCTATCTCCGTGATAGGTGTGACTCAGGTATATCAATGTGGAATGTGTGACCCCAGCTATAGCTGATAACTGTCGCTATCTCTGTGATAGGTGTGACTCAGGTATGTCAATGTGGAATGTGTGACCCCAGCTATAGGTGTTGACTCTCCCTATCTCAGTGATAGGTGTGACTCAGGTATGTCAATGTGAAATGTGTGACCTCAGCTATAGCTGATGACTATCCCTATCTCTGTGATAGGTGTGACTCAGGTATGTCAATGTGAAATGTGTGACCCCACCTATAGCTGATGACTGTCTCTATCTCTGTGATAGGTGTGATTCAGGTATGTCAATGTGAAATGTGTGACCCCAGCTATAGCTGATGACTGTCCCTATCTCTGTGATAGGTGTGACTCAGGTATGTCAATGTGGAATGTGTGACCCCAGCTATATCTGTTGACTCTCCCTATCTCCGTGATAGGTGTGACTCAGGTAAGTCAATGTGAAATGTGTGACCCCAGCTATAGCTGATGACTGTCCCTATCTCTGTGATAGATGTGACTGAGGTATGTCAATGAGGAATGTGTGACCCCACCTATGGCTGATAGCTGCCCGTACCTCTGACAGGTGTGGGCCAGGTATGTCATTGTGGAATGTGTGACCCCAGCTATAGCTGTTCACTCTCCCTATCTCCGTGATAGGTGTGACTCAGGTATGTGAATGTGAAATGTGTGACCCCAGCTATAGCTGATGACTGTCCCTATCTCTGTGATAGGTGTGACTCAGGTATGTCAATGTGGAATGTGTGACCCCAGCTATAGGTGTTGACTCTCCCTATCTCCGTGATAGGTGTGACTCAGGTATGTCAATGTGAAATGTGTGACCCCAGCTATAGCTGATAACTGTCCCTATCTCTGTGATAGGTGTGACTCAGGTATATCAATGAGGAATGTGTGACCCCAGCTATAGCTGTTGACTATCCCTATCTCTGTGATAGGTGTGACTCAGGTATATCAATGAGGAATGTCTGACCCCAGCTATAGCTGTTGACTATCCCTATCTCTGTGATAGGTGTGACTCAGGTATGTCAATGAGGAATGTCTGAGTCCAGCTATAGCTGATGACTATCCCTATCTCTGTGATAGGTGTGACTCAGGTATATCAATGAGGAATGTCTGACCCCAGCTATAGCTGTTGACTACCCCTATCTCTGATAGGTGTGACTCGGGTATGTCAATGAGAAATGTCTGACCCCAGCTATGGCTGTTGATTATCCCTATCTCTGTGATAGGTGTGACTCAGGTATGTCAATGAGGAATGTGTGACCCCAGCTATAGCTGATGACTATCCCTATCTCTGTGATAGGTGTGACTCAGGTATATCAATGTGGAATGTGTGACCCCAGCTATAGCTGATGACTGTCCCTATCTCTGTGATAGGTGTGACTCAGGTATGTCAATGAGGAATGTCTGACCCCAGCTATAGCTGATGACTATCCCTATCTCTGTGATAGGTGTGACTCAGGTATATCAATGAGGAATGTCTGACCCCAGCTATAGCTGATGACTATCCCTATCTCTGTGATAGGTGTGACTCAGGTATATCAATGAGGAATGTTTGACCCCAGCTATAGCTGATGACTGTCTCTATCTCTGTGATAGGTGTGACTCGGGTATGTCAATGTGGAATGTCTGATAGCTGTTGACTGTCCCTATCTCTGTGATAGGTGTGACTCGGGTATGTCAATGTGGAATGTCTGACCCCAGCTATAGCTGTTGACTGTCCCTATCTCTGTGATAGGTGTGACTCAGGTATGTCAATGTGGAATGTCTGACCCCAGCTATAGCTGTTGACTGTCCCTATCTCTGTGATAGGTGTGACTCAGGTATGTCAATGAGGAATGTTTGACCCCAGCTATAGCTGATGACTGTCTCTATCTCTGTGATAGGTGTGACTCTGGTATGTCAATGTGGAATGTCTGACCCCAGCTATAGCTGTTGACTATCCCTATCTCTGTGATAGGTGTGACTCAGGTATATCAATGTGGAATGTGTGACCCCAGCTATAGCTGATAACTGTCGCTATCTCTGTGATAGGTGTGACTCAGGTATGTCAATGTGGAATGTGTGACCCCAGCTATAGGTGTTGACTCTCCCTATCTCTGTGATAGGTGTGACTCAGGTATGTCAATGTGAAATGTGTGACCTCAGCTATAGCTGATGACTATCCCTATCTCTGTGATAGGTGTGACTCAGGTATGTCAATGTGAAATGTGTGAACCCACCTATAGCTGATGACTGTCTCTATCTCTGTGATAGGTGTGATTCAGGTATGTCAATGTGAAATGTGTGACCCCAGCTATAGCTGATGACTGTCCCTATCTCTGTGATAGGTGTGACCCAGGTATGTCAATGTGGAATGTGTGACCCCAGCTATAGCTGTTGACTCTCCCTATCTCCGTGATAGGTGTGACTCAGGTAAGTCAATGTGAAATGTGTGACCCCAGCTATAGCTGATGACTGTCCCTATCTCTGTGATAGGTGTGACTGAGGTATGTCAATGAGGAATGTGTGACCCCACCTATGGCTGATAGCTGCCCGTACCTCTGACAGGTGTGGGCCAGGTATGTCAATGTGGAATGTGTGACCCCAGCTATAGCTGTTCACTCTCCCTATCTCCGTGATAGGTGTGACTCAGGTATGTGAATGTGAAATGTGTGACCCCAGCTATAGCTGATGATTGTCGCTATCTCTGTGATAGGTGTGACTCAGGTATGTCAATGTGGAATGTGTGACCCCAGCTATAGGTGTTGACTCTCCCTATCTCTGTGATAGGTGTGACTCAGGTATGTCAATGTGAAATGTGTGACCTCAGCTATAGCTGATGACTATCCCTATCTCTGTGATAGGTGTGACTCAGGTATGTCAATGTGAAATGTGTGACCCCACCTATAGCTGATGACTGTCTCTATCTCTGTGATAGGTGTGATTCAGGTATGTCAATGTGAAATGTGATCCCAGCTATAGCTGATGACTGTCCCTATCTCTGTGATAGGTGTGACTCAGGTATGTCAATGTGGAATGTGTGACCCCAGCTATAGCTGTTGACTGTCTCCCTATCTCAATGTGAAATGTGTGATAGGTGTGACTCAGGTATGTCAATGTGGAATGTGTGACCCCAGATATAGCTGTTCACTCTCCCTATCTCCGTGATAGGTGTGACTCAGGTATGTGAATGTGAAATGTGTGACCCCAGCTATAGCTGACGACTGTCCCTATCTCTCTGTGATAGGTGTGACTCCGGTATGTCAATGTGAAATGTGTGACCCCAGCTATAGCTGATAACTGTCCCTATCTCTGTGATAGGTGTGACTCAGGTATATCAATGAGGAATGTGTGACCCCAGCTATAGCTGTTGACTATCCCTATCTCTGTGATAGGTGTGACTCAGGTATATCAATGAGGAATGTCTGACCCCAGCTATAGCTGTTGACTATCCCTATCTCTGTGATAGGTGTGACTCAGGTATGTCAATGAGGAATGTCTGACCCCAGCTATAGCTGATGACTATCCCTATCTCTGTGATAGGTGTGACTCTCAATGAGGAATGTGTGACCCCAGCTATAGCTATGACTATCCCTATCTCTGTGATAGGTGTGACTCAGGTATGTCTGACCCAGCTATAGCTATGAGCTGACTCAGGTATGTCTATCCAGCTATAGCTGATGACTGTCCCTATCTCTGTGATAGGTGTGACTCAGGTATATCAATGAGGAATGTCTGACCCCAGCTATAGCTGATGACTATCCCTATCTCTGTGATAGGTGTGACTCAGGTATATCAATGAGGAATGTTGACCCCAGCTATAGCTGTGACTGTCCTATCTCTGTGATAGGTGTGACTCGGGTATGTCAATGTGGAATGTCTGACCCCAGCTATAGCTGTTGACTGTCCCTATCTCTGTGATAGGTGTGACTCAGGTATGTCAATGTGGAATGTCTGACCCCAGCTATAGCTGTTGACTGTCCCTATCTCTGTGATAGGTGTGACTCAGGTATGTCAATGAGGAATGTTTGACCCCAGCTATAGCTGATGACTGTCTCTATCTCTGTGATAGGTGTGACTCAGGTATGTCAATGTGGAATGTCTGACCCCAGCTATAGCTGTTGACTATCCCTATCTCTGTGATAGGTGTGACTCAGGTATATCAATGTGGAATGTGTGACCCCAGCTATAGCTGATAACTGTCGCTATCTCTGTGATAGGTGTGACTCAGGTATGTCAATGTGGAATGTGTGACCCCAGCTATAGGTGTTGACTCTCCCTATCTCTGTGATAGGTGTGACTCAGGTATGTCAATGTGAAATGTGTGACCTCAGCTATAGCTGATGACTATCCCTATCTCTGTGATAGGTGTGACTCAGGTATGTCAATGTGAAATGTGTGACCCCACCTATAGCTGATGACTGTCTCTATCTCTGTGATAGGTGTGATTCAGGTATGTCAATGTGAAATGTGTGACCCCAGCTATAGCTGATGACTGTCCCTATCTCTGTGATAGGTGTGACTCAGGTATGTCAATGTGGAATGTGTGACCCCAGCTATAGCTGTTGACTCTCCCTATCTCCGTGATAGGTGTGACTCAGGTAAGTCAATGTGAAATGTGTGACCCCAGCTATAGCTGATGACTGTCCCTATCTCTGTGATAGGTGTGACTGAGGTATGTCAATGAGGAATGTGTGACCCCACCTATGGCTGATAGCTGCCCGTACCTCTGACAGGTGTGGGCCAGGTATGTCAATGTGGAATGTGTGACCCCAGCTATAGCTGTTCACTCTCCCTATCTCCGTGATAGGTGTGACTCAGGTATGTGAATGTGAAATGTGTGACCCCAGCTATAGCTGATGACTGTCTCTATCTCTGTGATAGGTGTGACTCAGGTATGTCAATGTGGAATGTGTGACTCCCCAGCTATAGGTGTTGACTCTCCCTATCTCTGTGATAGGTGTGACTCAGGTATGTCAATGTGAAATGTGTGACCTCAGCTATAGCTGATGACTATCCCTATCTCTGTGATAGGTGTGACTCAGGTATGTCAATGTGAAATGTGTGACCCCACCTATAGCTGATGACTGTCTCTATCTCTGTGATAGGTGTGATTCAGGTATGTCAATGTGAAATGTGTGACCCCAGCTATAGCTGATGACTGTCCCTATCTCTGTGATAGGTGTGACTCAGGTATGTCAATGTGGAATGTGTGACCCCAGCTATAGCTGTTGACTCTCCCTATCTCCGTGATAGGTGTGACTCAGGTAAGTCAATGTGAAATGTGTGACCCCAGCTATAGCTGATGACTGTCCCTATCTCTGTGATAGGTGTGACTGAGGTATGTCATTGAGGAATGTGTGACCCCACCTATGGCTGATAGCTGCCCGTACCTCTGACAGGTGTGGGCCAGGTATGTCAATGTGGAATGTGTGACCCCAGCTATAGCTGTTCACTCTCCCTATCTCCGTGATAGGTGTGACTCAGGTATGTGAATGTGAAATGTGTGACCCCAGCTATAGCTGATGACTGTCCCTATCTCTTTGATAGGTGTGATTCAGGTATGTCAATGTGGAATGTGTGACCCCAGCTATAGGTGTTGACTCTCCCTATCTCCGTGATAGGTGTGACTCAGGTATGTCAATGTGAAATGTGTGACCCCAGCTATAGCTGATAACTGTCCCTATCTCTGTGATAGGTGTGACTCAGGTATATCAATGAGGAATGTGTGACCCCAGCTATAGCTGTTGACTATCCCTATCTCTGTGATAGGTGTGACCCAGGTATATCAATGAGGAATGTCTGACCCCAGCTATAGCTGTTGACTATCCCTATTTCTGTGATAGGTGTGACTCAGGTATGTCAATGAGGAATGTCTGAGTCCAGCTATAGCTGATGACTATCCCTATCTCTGTGATAGGTGTGACTCAGGTATATCAATGAGGAATGTCTGACCCCAGCTATAGCTGATGACTATCCCTATCTCTGTGATAGGTGTGACTCAGGTATATCAATGAGGAATGTCTGACCCCAGCTATAGCTGTTGACTACCCCTATCTTTGTGATATGTGTGACTCAGGTATGTCAATGAGAAATGTCTGACCCCAGCTATGGCTGTTGATTATCCCTATCTCTGTGATAGGTGTGACTCAGGTATGTCAATGAGGAATGTCTGACCCCAGCTATAGCTGATGACTATCCCTATCTCTGTGATAGGTGTGACTCAGGTATATCAATGTGGAATGTGTGACCCCAGCTATAGCTGATGACTGTCCCTATCTCTGTGATAGGTGTGACTCAGGTATGTCAATGAGGAATGTCTGACCCCAGCTATAGCTGATGACTATCGCTATCTCTGTGATAGGTGTGACTCTGGTATATCAATGAGGAATGTCTGACCCCAGCTATAGCTGATGACTATCCCTATCTCTGTGATAGGTGTGACTCAGGTATATCAATGAGGAATGTCTGACCCCAGCTATAGCTGTTGACTGTCCCTATCTCTGTGATAGGTGTGACTCGGGTATGTCAATGTGGAATGTCTGACCCCAGCTATAGCTGTTGACTGTCCCTATCTCTGTGATAGGTGTGACTCAGGTATGTCAATGTGGAATGTCTGTCCCCAGCTATAGCTGTTGACTGTCCCTATCTCTGTGATAGGTGTGACTCAGGTATGTCAATGAGGAATGTTTGACCCCAGCTATAGCTGATGACTGTCTCTATCTCTGTGATAGGTGTGACTCAGGTATGTCAATGTGGAATGTCTGACCCCAGCTATAGCTGTTGACTATCCCTATCTCTGTGATAGGTGTGACTCAGGTATGTCAATGAGGAATGTCTGACCCCAGCTATAGCTGTTGACTATCCCTACCTCTGTGACAGGTGTGACTGAGGTATGTCAATGAAGAATGTCTGACCCCAGCTATAGCTGTTGACATCCCTATCTCTGTGATAGGTGTGACTCCGGTATGTCAATGTGGAATGTGTGACCCCAGCTATAGCTGTTGACTCTCCCTATCTCCGTGATAGGTGTGACTCAGGTGAGTCAATGTGAAATGTGTGACCCCAGCTATAGCTGATGACTGTCCCTATCTCTGTGATAGGTGTGACTGAGGTATGTCAATGAGGAATGTGTGACCCCACCTATAGCTGATAGCTGCCCGTACCTCTGACAGGTGTGGGCCAGGTATGTCAATGTGGAATGTGTGACCCCAGCTATAGCTGTTCACTCTCCCTATCTCCGTGATAGGTGTGACTCAGGTATGTGAACGTGAAATGTGTGACCCCAGCTATAGCTGATGACTGTCCCTATCTCTGTGATAGGTGTGACTCAGGTATGTCAATGTGGAATGTGTGACCCCAGCTATAGGTGTTGACTCTCCCTATCTCCGTGATAAGTGTGACTCAGGTATGTCAATGTGAAATGTGTGACCCCAGCTATAGCTGATAACTGTCCCTATCTCTGTGATAGGTGTGACTCAGGTATATCAATGAGGAATGTGTGACCCCAGCTATAGCTGTTGACTATCCCTATCTCTGTGATAGGTGTGACTCAGGTATATCAATGAGGAATGTCTGACCCCAGCTATAGCTGTTGACTATCCCTATCTCTGTGATAGGTGTGACTCAGGTATGTCAATGTGGAATGTGTGACCCCAGCTATAGCTGTTGACTCTCCCTATCTCCGTGATAGGTGTGACTCAGGTAAGTCAATGTGAAATGTGTTACCCCAGCTATAGCTGATGACTGTCCCTATCTCTGTGATAGGTGTGACTCAGGTATGTCAATGAGGAATGTGTGACCCCACCTATAGCTGATAGCTGCCCGTACCTCTGACAGGTGTGGGCCAGGTATGTCAATGTGGAATGTGTGACCCCAGCTATAGCTGTTCACTCTGCCTATCTCCATGATAGGTGTGACTCAGGTATGTCAATGTGAAATGTGTGACCCCAGCTATAGCTGATGACTGTCCCTATCTCTGTGATAGGTGTGACTCAGGTATGTCAATGTGGAATGTGTGACCCCAGCTATAGCTGATGACTGTCCCTATCTCTGTGATAGGTGTGACTCAGGTATGTCAATGTGGAATGTGTGACCTCAGCTATAGCTGATGACTGTCCCTATCTCTGTGATAGGAGTGACTCAGGTATGTCAATGTGAAATGTGTGACCTCAGCTATAGCTGATGACTGTCCCTATCTCCATGATAGGTGTGACTCAGGTATATCAATGTGGAATGTGTGACCCCAGCTATAGCTGATAACTGTCCCTATCTCTGTGATAGGTGTGACTCCGGTATGTCAATGAGGAATGTGTGACCCCACCTATAGCTGATGACTGTCTCTATCTCTGTGATAGGTGTGACTCAGGTATGTCAATGTGGAATGTGTGATCCCAGCTATAGCTGATGACTGTCCCTATCTCTGTGATAGGTGTGACTCGGGTATGTCAATGTGGAATGTGTGACCCCAGCTATGGCTGATAACTGTCCCTATCTCTGTGATAGGTGTGACTCAGGTATGTCAATGAGGAATGTGTGACCCCACCTATAGCTGATGACTGTCTCTATCTCTGTGATAGGTGTGACTCAGGTATGTCAATGTGGAATGTGTGACCCCAGCTATAGCTGATGACTGTCCCTATCTCCGTGATAGGTGTGACTCAGGTATATCAATGTGGAATGTGTGACCCCAGCTATAGCTGATAACTGTCGCTATCTCTGTGATAGGTGTGACTCAGGTATGTCAATGTGGAATGTGTGACCCCAGCTATAGGTGTTGACTCTCCCTATCTCTGTGATAGGTGTGACTCAGGTATGTCAATGTGAAATGTGTGACCTCAGCTATAGCTGATGACTATCCCTATCTCTGTGATAGGCGTGACTCAGGTATGTCAATGTGGAATGTGTGACCCCACCTATAGCTGATGACTGTCTCTATCTCTGTGATAGGTGTGATTCAGGTATGTCAATGTGAAATGTGTGACCCCAGCTATAGCTGATGACTGTCCCTATCTCTGTGATAGGTGTGACTCAGGTATGTCAATGTGGAATGTGTGACCCCAGCTATAGCTGTTGACTCTCCCTATCTCCGTGATAGGTGTGACTCAGGTAAGTCAATGTGAAATGTGTGACCCCAGCTATAGCTGATGACTGTCCCTATCTCTGTGATAGGTGTGACTGGGGTATGTCAATGAGGAATGTGTGACCCCACCTATAGCTGATAGCTGCCCGTACCTCTGACAGGTGTGGGCCAGGTATGTCAATGTGGAATGTGTGACCCCAGCTATAGCTGTTCACTCTCCCTATCTCCGTGATAGGTGTGACTCAGGTATGTGAATGTGAAATGTGTGACCCCAGCTATAGCTGATGACTGTCTCTATCTCTGTGATAGGTGTGACTCAGGTATGTCAATGTGGAATGTGTGACCCCAGCTATAGCTGATAACTGTCCCTATCTCTGTGATAGGTGTGACTCAGGTATGTGAATGTGAAATGTGTGACCCCAGCTATAGCTGATAACTGTCCCTATCTCCGTGATAGGTGTGACTCAGGTATGTGAATGTGAAATGTGTGACCCCAGCTATAGCTGATAACTGTCCCTATCTCTGTGATAGGTGTGACTCAGGTATGTCAATGTGGAATGTGTGACCCCAGCTATAGATGTTGACTCTCCCTATCTCCGTGATAGGTGTGACTCAGGTATGTCAATGTGAAATGTGTGACCCCAGCTATAGCTGATAACTGTCCCTATCTCTGTGATAGGTGTGACTCAGGTATATCAATGAGGAATGTGTGACCCCAGCTATAGCTGATGACTATCCCTATCTCTGTGATAGGTGTGACTCAGGTATATCAATGAGGAATGTGTGACCCCAGCTATAGCTGATGACTATCCCTATCTCTGTGATAGGTGTGACTCAGGTATATCAATGAGGAATGTCTGACCCCAGCTATAGCTGTTGACTACCCCTATCTCTGTGATAGGTGTGACTCAGGTATGTCAATGAGAAATGTCTGACCCCAGCTATGGCTGTTGATTATCCCTATCTCTGTGATAGGTGTGACTCAGGTATGTCAATGAGGAATGTGTGACCCCAGCTATAGCTGATGACTATCCCTATCTCTGTGATAGGTGTGACTCAGGTATGTCAATGTGGAATGTGTGACCTCAGCTATAGCTGATGACTGTCCCTATCTCTGTGATAGGAGTGACTCAGGTATGTCAATGTGAAATGTGTGACCTCAGCTATAGCTGATGACTGTCCCTATCTCCATGATAGGTGTGACTCAGGTATATCAATGTGGAATGTGTGACCCCAGCTATAGCTGATAACTGTCCCTATCTCTGTGATAGGTGTGACTCCGGTATGTCAATGAGGAATGTGTGACCCCACCTATAGCTGATGACTGTCTCTATCTCTGTGATAGGTGTGACTCCGGTATGTCAATGTGGAATGTGTGATCCCAGCTATAGCTGATGACTGTCCCTATCTCTGTGATAGGTGTGACTCAGGTATGTCAATGTGGAATGTGTGACCCCAGCTATAGCTGATAGCTGCCCCTACATATGTGATAGGTGTGACTCAGGTATGTCAATGAGGAATGTGTGACCCACCTATAGCTGATGACTGTCTCTATCTCTGTGATAGGTGTGACTCAGGTATGTCAATGTGGAATGTGTGACCCCAGCTATAGCTGATGACTGTCCCTATCTCTGTGATAGGTGTGATTCAGGTATGTCAATGTGAAATGTGTGACCCCAGCTATAGCTGATGACTGTCCCTATCTCTGTGATAGGTGTGACTCAGGTATGTCAATGTGGAATGTGTGACCCCAGCTATAGCTGTTGACTCTCCCTATCTCCGTGATAGGTGTGACTCAGGTAAGTCAATGTGAAATGTGTGACCCCAGCTATAGCTGATGACTGTCCCTATCTCTGTGATAGGTGTGACTGAGGTATGTCAATGAGGAATGTGTGACCCCACCTATAGCTGATAGCTGCCCGTACCTCTGACAGGTGTGGGCCAGGTATGTCAATGTGGAATGTGTGACCCCAGCTATAGCTGTTCACTCTCCCTATCTCCGTGATAGGTGTGACTCAGGTATGTGAATGTGAAATGTGTGACCCCAGCTATAGCTGATGACTGTCTCTATCTCTGTGATAGGTGTGACTCAGGTATGTCAATGTGGAATGTGTGACCCCAGCTATAGCTGATAACTGTCCCTATCTCTGTGATAGGTGTGACTCAGGTATGTGAATGTGAAATGTGTGACCCCAGCTATAGCTGATAACTGTCCCTATCTCCGTGATAGGTGTGACTCAGGTATGTGAATGTGAAATGTGTGACCCCAGCTATAGCTGATAACTGTCCCTATCTCTGTGATAGGTGTGACTCAGGTATGTCAATGTGGAATGTGTGACCCCAGCTATAGATGTTGACTCTCCCTATCTCCGTGATAGGTGTGACTCAGGTATGTCAATGTGAAATGTGTGACCCCAGCTATAGCTGATAACTGTCCCTATCTCTGTGATAGGTGTGACTCAGGTATATCAATGAGGAATGTGTGACCCCAGCTATAGCTGATGACTATCCCTATCTCTGTGATAGGTGTGACTCAGGTATATCAATGAGGAATGTGTGACCCCAGCTATAGCTGATGACTATCCCTATCTCTGTGATAGGTGTGACTCAGGTATATCAATGAGGAATGTCTGACCCCAGCTATAGCTGTTGACTACCCCTATCTCTGATAGGTGTGACTCGGGTATGTCAATGAGAAATGTCTGACCCCAGCTATGGCTGTTGATTATCCCTATCTCTGTGATAGGTGTGACTCAGGTATGTCAATGAGGAATGTGTGACCCCAGCTATAGCTGATGACTATCCCTATCTCTGTGATAGGTGTGACTCAGGTATGTCAATGTGGAATGTGTGACCTCAGCTATAGCTGATGACTGTCCCTATCTCTGTGATAGGAGTGACTCAGGTATGTCAATGTGAAATGTGTGACCTCAGCTATAGCTGATGACTGTCCCTATCTCCATGATAGGTGTGACTCAGGTATATCAATGTGGAATGTGTGACCCCAGCTATAGCTGATAACTGTCCCTATCTCTGTGATAGGTGTGACTCAGGTATGTCAATGAGGAATGTGTGACCCCACCTATAGCTGATGACTGTCTCTATCTCTGTGATAGGTGTGACTCAGGTATGTCAATGTGGAATGTGTGATCCCAGCTATAGCTGATGACTGTCCCTATCTCTGTGATAGGTGTGACTCGGGTATGTCAATGTGGAATGTGTGACCCCAGCTATGGCTGATAACTGTCCCTATCTCTGTGATAGGTGTGACTCAGGTATGTCAATGAGGAATGTGTGACCCCACCTATAGGTGATGACTGTCTCTATCTCTGTGATAGGTGTGACTCAGGTATGTCAATGTGGAATGTGTGACCCCAGCTATAGCTGATGACTGTCCCTATCTCCGTGATAGGTGTGACTCAGGTATATCAATGTGGAATGTGTGACCCCAGCTATAGCTGATAACTGTCGCTATCTCTGTGATAGGTGTGACTCAGGTATGTCAATGTGGAATGTGTGACCCCAGCTATAGGTGTTGACTCTCCCTATCTCTGTGATAGGTGTGACTCAGGTATGTCAATGTGAAATGTGTGACCTCAGCTATAGCTGATGACTATCCCTATCTCTGTGATAGGCGTGACTCAGGTATGTCAATGTGGAATGTGTGACCCCACCTATAGCTGATGACTGTCTCTATCTCTGTGATAGTTGTGATTCAGGTATGTCAATGTGAAATGTGTGACCCCAGCTATAGCTGATGACTGTCCCTATCTCTGTGATAGGTGTGACTCAGGTATGTCAATGTGGAATGTGTGACCCCAGCTATAGCTGTTGACTCTCCCTATCTCCGTGATAGGTGTGACTCAGGTAAGTCAATGTGAAATGTGTGACCCCAGCTATAGCTGATGACTGTCCCTATATCTGTGATAGGTGTGACTCAGGTATGTCAATGTGGAATGTGTGACCCCAGCTATAGCTGATAACTGTCCCTATCTCTGTGATAGGTGTGGGCCAGGTATGTCAATGTGGAATGTGTGACCCCAGCTATAGCTGTTCACTCTCCCTATCTCCGTGATAGGTGTGACTCAGGTATGTGAATGTGAAATGTGTGACCCCAGCTATAGCTGATGACTGTCCCTATCTCTTTGATAGGTGTGATTCAGGTATGTCAATGTGGAATGTGTGACCCCAGCTATAGGTGTTGACTCTCCCTATCTCCGTGATAGGTGTGACTCAGGTATGTCAATGTGAAATGTGTGACCCCAGCTATAGCTGATAATCAACCCTTTTTATCTCTGTGATAGGTGTGACTCAGGTATATCAATGAGGAATGTCTGACCCCAGCTATAGCTGTTGACTATCCCTATTTCTGTGATAGGTGTGACTCAGGTATGTCAATGAGGAATGTCTGAGTCCAGCTATAGCTGATGACTATCCCTATCTCTGTGATAGGTGTGACTCAGGTATATCAATGAGGAATGTCTGACCCCAGCTATAGCTGATGACTATCCCTATCTCTGTGATAGGTGTGACTCAGGTATATCAATGAGGAATGTCTGACCCCAGCTATAGCTGTTGACTACCCCTATCTTTGTGATATGTGTGACTCAGGTATGTCAATGAGAAATGTCTGACCCCAGCTATGGCTGTTGATTATCCCTATCTCTGTGATAGGTGTGACTCAGGTATGTCAATGAGGAATGTCTGACCCCAGCTATAGCTGATGACTATCCCTATCTCTGTGATAGGTGTGACTCAGGTATATCAATGTGGAATGTGTGACCCCAGCTATAGCTGATGACTGTCCCTATCTCTGTGATAGGTGTGACTCAGGTATGTCAATGAGGAATGTCTGACCCCAGCTATAGCTGATAGATAGGTGTGACTCAGGTATATCAATGAGGAATGTCTGACCCCAGCTATAGCTGATGACTATCCCTATCTCTGTGATAGGTGTGACTCAGGTATATCAATGAGGAATGTCTGACCCCAGCTATAGCTGATGACTGTCCCTATCTCTGTGATAGGTGTGACTCCGGTATGTCAATGTGGAATGTCTGACCCCAGCTATAGCTGTTGACTGTCCCTATCTCTGTGATAGGTGTGACTCAGGTATGTCATTGTGGAATGTCTGACCCCAGCTATAGCTGATGACTGTCTGTATCTGTGATAGGTGTGACTCAGGTATGTCAATGTGGAATGTGTGACCCCAGCTATAGCTGTTGACTATCCCTATCTCTGTGATAGGTGTGACTCAGGTATGTCAATGTGGAATGTGTGACCCCAGCTATAGCTGATAACTGTCCCTATCTCTGTGATAGGTGTGACTCAGGTATGTCAATGTGGAATGTGTGACCCCACCTATAGCTGATGACTGTCCCTATCTCTGCGATAGTGTGACTCAGGTATGTCAATGTGAAATGTGTGACTCCAGCTATAGCTGATGACTGTCCCTATCTCTGTGATAGGTGTGGTTCAGGTATGTCAATGTGGAATGTGTGACCCCACCTATAGCTGATAACTGTCCCTATCTCTGTGATAGGTGTGACTCAGGTATGTCAATGTGGAATGTGTGACCCCAGCTATAGCTGATGACTGTCTCTATCTCTGTGATAGGTGTGACTCAGGTATGTCAATGTGAAATGTGTGACCCCACCTATAGCTGATGACTGTCCCTATCTCTGTGATAGGTGTGACTCAGGTATGTCAATGTGAAATGTGTGACCTCAGCTATAGCTGATGACTATCCCTATCTCTGTGATAGGTGTGACTCAGGTATGTCAATGTGGAATGTGTGACCCCACCTATAGCTGATGACTGTCCCTATCTCTGTGATAGGTGTGGCTCAGGTATGTCAATGAGGAATGTGTGACCCCAGCTATAGCTGATAGCTGCCCCTACCTCTGTGACAGGTGTGGCTCAGGTATGTCAATGAGGAATGTGTGACCCCAGCTATAGCTGATAGCTGCCCCTACCTCTGTGACAGGTGTGGCTCAGGTATGTCAATGAGGAATGTGTGACCTCAGCTATAGCTGATAGCTGCCCCTACCTCTGTGACAGGTGTGGCTCAGGTATGTCAATGAGGAATGTGTGACCCCAGCTATAGCTGATAGCTGCCCGTACCTCTGTGACAGGTGTGGCTCAGGTATGTCAATATTGTTATAATATTGGATATGCTTGAATGTAACCAGTTGAATTTAATCTGTGTGCTGTACAGCTACCAAATTTCGTTTCAGCCCTTATTATACCGAATTAAGCCACTTTTTGCATAATAATCTTGAATGTAGCTGTTGTGTCTGCAGAATTAATGATAGGCTTTGAAAAGGCCGGACAATTCTGGATGTTTAGTAAATATAGCCATAATATTTTGCATATTCTCAGCATATTTCTCAATTACTTGGGTGAAGCAGAGGGGTTATGTGAGTATCACCCTCATGTTTCCTTTTTTTGTTGTCTGTCATTCATCCCCAAACTTAGAACATATAAAACAGCTAAGTCTTGCTCTGATTTTTGGTTAGGTAGGGGTAGTGAGATTCAACCATGAATTCTAAATCAATTGTTAATCTATTCAGCTAATCTAGGAATGGATGATTCTGTGTCATCTTATTGATGCAAACTTAAAAATTTGCACTTTTTATGACCAGATATGACCACTGTACGAACAACAGTGAGCAGACTGGATTGGACTGTTGAACCAGGGACGTTTGTATCTGACCACGGCTGTCTCTACAGTGGTCCTAGACCTGATCCAGGTAAATAGACATTCCAAGAGTTCTCATAACATCACATCAAATCAACAGACTACAAGATATAATACTCCTCTTTCATGTATGATACGAGTCCAGAATTTTAGTCCAAAAGTATGAATCATTGCCTGTAATTTTAATTCCAGTCCTAACTGCATATATCCTCAGAAATAATACAGTATAAATTATAAAAGGTACAATTTGTCATGGGTCAAAGTATATAGTTCAATGAATCAGTGAATACTACTTTCCTTAAAAAAAAACTATTGCTCAGAGGTAAATGTGATCTATTCTGAATCACATATATTTTTTATTTTAAACATGAATGCTATATTTGGTAGAGCATTGACTTAACATGTGTGCTCCTGCATCACTGCTGATTGCGATCATATATCTTTTTCCAATATACAGACACGTGTTTGACATATGGTAACCAGGGTCTCGATTCTTCAGTCTGTGAAACTCAAGGAGGAAGTTTAGGATGTGATGATTGCGATGACCTGGAGGTCGATATATTCTGCCCTGTTATGTGCGGAGTTTGTAATCGTAAGTATTCTCAATAATTAGAATGTGACAGATTTCTGACATGGTAATCTGTGAGGGGTATACAATGTCCCAGTAGAGAAGATGGCTTGAGGTGAGGTATTTCACCTCTGAAACTGATTTTGACTCAACTGCAGATACAGATTGAGATCCTAATTTCCAACTATTTTAACGTAGGTTTTCTGGAAAGATCAAAGGTATATAAATGGCGGGTCACTGGTTTGAATCCCGCTCGGGACTCGACCAATTTTCTGCACTAGAATATGTGCGATACTAAGATAGTGTAATCCTAAAATAACGAAAATACTGTTTTGTGATCACTTTCTAAATGATAGAAAAAAAATATATATCTTCCTATGTATTCAGCTATGGAAGCTGTGTCATTATGACCTTCTGAGGGGTACTGTGTGTTCGCTTTCAAGACTACCGGTCTGCTACCTCCTAGTTTTGTGGGAGGCCCATTGGCCGCATTGTTTAGATCACCGACATATAGTGCTGGCGATTAGGTGCCTTACTCTGGTGGTCGCTGGTTTGAATCCTGCTCGGGACTCGACCAATTTTCTGCACTAACATATGTGCTATACTAAGATAGTGTAATCCTAAAATAACAAAAATACTTTTATACAATCTCTTTCTAAATGACAAAAAAAAAATCTTTCTATGTATCCAGCTATGGGAGCTGTGTCATTTCGACCATCAGAGGGGTACTCTGTGTTCACTTTCAAGACTACCGGTCTGCTATATCCTATTTTGGTGTGAGGCCCGTTGGCCCAGTCGTTTAGATTGCCATCATATAGCGCTGGTGATTAGTTGCCTTACTCTGGGGGTCGCTGGTTCGAATCCCACTCGGGACTCGACCAATTTTCTGCACTAGAATATGTGCTATACTAAGATAGTGTAATCCTAAAATAACGAAAATACTGGTTCATAAATGTCCTATTCTAACAAAAATCTTGTTTGTTGGTTATCTATATAATGTGTTCAATTTGTAGCGCCTTGTCTTGGGAAGAGGTGTAAGAATGGAGGCGTATTGAACACATTGACTTGTGAGTGCACCTGTACTAAGATCTACATGGGTGACTGCTGTGAAAGCTGTAAGTAAATACTTACCATATATGTTCTGGGCTGTGAAAGCTGTAAGTAAATACTTACCATATATGTTCTGGGCTGTGAAAGCTGTAAGTAAATACTTACCATATATGTTCTGGGCTGTGAAAGCTGTAAGTAAATACTTACCATATATGTTCTGGGCTGTGAAAGCTGTAAGTAAATACTTACCATATATGTTCTGGGCTGTAGCCTTAAGTAAATACTTACCATATGTTCACCAGGCTGTGAAAGCTGTAAGTAAATACTTACCATATGTTCTGGGCTGTGAAAGCTGTAAGTAAATACTTTACCATATATGTTCTGAGCTACATATTTGTAGTAAAAATACTTACCATATATGTTCTGGGCTGTGAAAGCTGTAAATACTTACCATATATGTTCTGGGCTGTAAAGCTGTAAGTAAATACTTACCATATATGTTCCTGGGCTGTGAAAGCTGTAAGTAAATACTTACCATATAATTTCTGGGCTGTGAAAGCTGTAAAAGTAAATACTTACCATATATGTTCTGGAGCTGTGAAAGCTGTAAGTAAATACCCACACATATATGTTCTGGGCTGAAAGCTGTAAGTAAATACTTACCATATATGTTCTGGGCTGTGAAAGCTGTAAGTAAATACTTACCATATATGTTCTGGGCTGTGAAAGCTGTAAGTAAATACTTACCATATATGTTCTGGGCTGTGAAAGCTGTAAGTAAATACTTACCATATATGTTCTGGGCTGTGAAAGCTGTAAGTAAATACTTACCATATATGTTCTGGGCTGTGAAAGCTGTAAGTAAATACTTACCATATATGTTCTGGGAATCTTATCATGATCATAGTGTGTTAACCGTCTAATACTGCAAATTTCTGGCAACACTGGCTTGGGAAGGGAAATAGTAGAAAAAGATCTTGTGACATACATTAATTCAACTATTTACCTTTGCCGCTTGTGCATTCAATTTCATATCTTAGTTGTGGTTCAATACCAAATGTTGAATAAAATATTATTTTCCAGTGTTTTGTCCATTTGAGGACGGTGTGTCCTGCAATGACAAGGTGGAGTATCAATGTATCCTGGAATCTAGCTTGACAGAAGAATGCCCTTACCTGTGCGGGGTATGCTCAGAAGGTATCTCTCACAGAGTTTTCCAAGATGGCTGCCATATTTCTTTGCACGTGGTTGTTGTTACATTTTTAGTGAAATGGAACTTATGATTTCATCTTTTTGAACTCTCTGTTTTATTTTTGATGTATTAATTGTTCTCTGTTATCGTCAATTCAAAGGAAGAGTTTGTTGACTCTTCTTGATTATTCTCCGTGTTTTTAAAGGAATGTTCCTTAATTGTTTAAAGGTGAACTGCAAAGTTTTACAATTTTCTGCTAAAATGTCAGAAATCAAGGCCCTTGATATATGTGGTAATAGTTCTGTGGATTATTTTCTCCTCCCGAGTACCGTATATGATAAGTCAAAACTTATACCACCAGAAAACTTGAGCCACAACATTAAAAAACATCATCGATTGCCTCCCATTATTTTTGAAACGTAATTACATTACAGTGGTCCTCACTCATTCATGCCACATAGCATGACGTCATGTGAAATGATAAATATAACTAAAATGAATGAGATCTCTATAATGTCATAACGTTCTACAAGCAAAGAGAGACAACTGATGCAAGTTTTAAATATGGATTTATAACAGGATAACTTTATTATTGTTATTAGTACAATTTAGCAAAATATATTCTCCTCAAAATCGTATAACAGTTTTATCACATAGCACAAGATGTATGTAATCAACAGTTTAAAAAAAATTTAAAGGCTTTACGGTTCACCATTAATGTTTCATTGTTCAGTTTTAATTCAGTTGTTTCATGTTGCAGTCGGCTTAATAATAATATATTTCATACTAACATTTAGTTTATGTTTTGACGTATTTGATCTCAATAATTTTGTGACATTGCATCAATACTGTATTGTTCAGTTACGATTTGTTCCGTGTTATCAATGTTGTGTTATCTCGTTATGAATGTTTTATTGTTTAGGATGGGTTCTGATGTATGGTCACATCAATGGATTTGATACTACATGTCTACATGATCTGTATTTTGTACATATATGCAGGCCCATCACGCCCATTGTCTATTATCAAAGGTCACATGGGTGAAAGTGTGAATAACAATCATAATCATAGGTACATGCGAACACAATATTTATTGGATTTTTAAAATTAAGCAAGTCTTGATCTTCAGCAAAATGTTGTCTTTTTACAGGGTATCTAGGTCAAGTTCACTCTTTATCTGTTTTCAAAGGCCACACAGGAAAAAGTGTGTTTAACAATTACATTATATGTTATTTGTGAAAACAATAGTTAATTCTACAAATGAGCTAGTCTTGATCTTTGGCACAATGCTGTTTATCTAGATCAAGTTCAGTCTGGATAATCTTTATTTATTGTCAAAGTTCACATGACAAATATTTGCTTTTTAACACATCTTCAGGAGCTAATATAGTTGAAATCTCAATGTGCTAGCTGTCTTATGATTTCAGCCTACTCATATTGAGCTTGCACAATGCTGTCATGATTTCAGCTGTACTACTATTGAGCTTCTATACAATGCTGTCATGATTTCAGCTATACTCTGTTGAGCTTTTACAAAATGCTGTCATGATTTCAGCCATATTCATGTTGAGTTTCTATAGTTCTGTCATGGTTCCAGTTATGCGCATGGTGAGCTTTTACACCATTCTGTCATGATTTCAACTTTACTCATATTGCGCTTTTTCACAATGCCGTCATGATTTCAGCTATACCTCATATGGCGCTTCTACATAATGCTGTCCTGATTTCAGTCATACTCCTATTGAGTTTCTACACAATGCTGTTTTGATTTTAGCTGTACTCATGTTGAGCTTTTACACAATTCTGTCATGATTCAGTAATGCTTCTATTGGGCTTCCAGACAATGCTGTCATGATTTCGGAAATACTTCTGTTGAGTTTTACACAATCTGGTAATGATTTCATCAATAATTCGATTGTGCTTCTGTGCAATGTGGTCATGATTTCAGCTATACTCCTATTGAGCTTCTACACAATGCTGTCATGTTTTCAGCTATACCCATATTGAGCTTTTACACAATGCTATCATGATTTCAGCTATACCCATGTTGAGCTTTTACACAATGCTATACCCATATTGAGCTTTTACACAATGCTATCATGATTTCAGCTATACCCATGTTGAGCTTTTACACAATGCTATCATGATTTCAGCTATACCCATATTGAGCTTTTACACAATGCTATCATGATTTCAGCTATACCCATATTGAGCTTTTACACAATGCTATCATGATATCAGCTATACCCATGTTGAGCTTTTACACAATGCTATCATGATTTCAGCTATACCCATGTTGAGCTTTTACACAATGCTATCATGATTTCAGCTATACCCATATTGAGCTTTTACACAATGCTATCATGATTTCAGCTATACCCATATTGAGCTTTTACACAATGCTATCATGATTTCAGCTATACCCATATTGAGCTTTTACACAATGCTATCATGATTTCAGCTATACCCATGTTGAGCTTTTACACAATGCTATCATGATTTCAGCTATACCCATGTTGAGCTTTTACACAATGCTATCATGATTTCAGCTATACCCATATTGAGCTTTTACACAATGCTATCATGATTTCAGCTAAACCCATATTGAGCTTTTACACAATGCTATCATGATTTCAGCTATACCCATATTGAGCTTTTACACAATGTTGTCATGATTTCATCTATACTAACCAGGGCCTGATCCAGGCCGTTTTTATCCCATCGGCATATATGCCGGATGGGATCATGTCGTCACGCTGTCCGGCTGGCTGGCTGGCTGGCTGGATGAACGACATGACCGCTCTAAAAGGTGAACCGTTCCAGCTAGAGACTTCAAATTTGGTATACTGCATTGTTGGGTGGTAAAGCACAAGCCTATTGAAATTGGGCACATTTAGTTGACTTTTGTGGTTTCCATGGCAACATAACGAAAAATATCCATATAACGACGAGACCACTCTAAAAGGTGAACCGTTGGAGCTGGAGACTTCAAATTTGGTGTACTGCATTGTTGGGTGGTAAAGTACAAGCCTATTGAAATTGGGCGCATTTAGTTGAGTTTTGTGGTTTCCATGGTAACATAACAAAATATATCCACATGGTGACGTGACTGCTCTAAAAGGTGAACCGTACCAACTAGTCTTCAAATTTGGTATACTGCATTGTTGGGTGGTAAAGCACAAGCCTATTGAAATTGGGCACCTTTAATTGATTTTTGTGGTTTCTATGGCAACATAACAAAAAATATCCATATAACGACGTGACCGCTCTAAAAGGTGAACCGTTGCAGCTGGAGACTTAAAATTTGGTATACTGCATTGTTGGGTGGTAACGCACAAGCCTATTGAAATTGGGCGCATTTTGGGTGTTTTTGCTGTTTCCGTGGCAACATAATGGAAAATATCCACAGAATGAGGTTAATCCTTTAGAAACAGAATCATTGCAGCTAGACACTTCAAATTTGGTAGCACTATTGTGTGCTTGGTGTTTTTGCGGTTTCCATAGCAACAAATGGAAAATATCCACAGAATGACGTTAATGCTTTAGAAACCAAACCATTGCAGCTACACGCCTATTGAAATTGGGTACATTGGTGACGATTTTTGGGTCTGTGTGAAAGGGTGCCCGGACAAAAGCCCCACGAACAATTCAGTCTTACAAGAAGATGGTTTGATCTGAACACCAATGTTTGACTAACATCTAAATTTCTAACTGGGGTATTCTCCCCCGGCCCAGTCCTCAAATCGATCATTCTGTTTTAATATTGAATATAATTGTTTTAATATCTTATGCTGGGAGGTGATTACCTCCCCTTGACATATGCAAGTAAAAGCACTTGAATTTGCTTATTCTGTCCAGGCGTCCAGTGTGCCGCACTGACATCTCTTAGCTGTGAACTGGTCGAACTTCACTTTACTTGAATAAAACGCTCCGACAGTGTTCGGTTTGTTCTTTCCTGTACAATGAAAAGTAAGCTTGCTCAACAGTGAAACTTTGCACAGTAGCTAAACTTTCCCACTGCAATTTTATTTCAAAATATCAAGAAAAATCCACCAGGTAGTTTTCCGTGAATAGCAAAAACACAAACCAGATACGGTAAGCGATCCATATATACGATCATCTTTCGATTTACGATCGACCCCATTTTTTCGGGAGATGCGTTGTGAACTAGGGGAGATAATCGGATATGTCGTGCTTTTCTCTCACTTCCGCGATCTAATGTTTTCGATCGAGCCGGTTTTTCTCGTCATTGCAGAGGGGCGTACGATCCAATTTTTACGATCAAGCATCCATTTTGGGACTAAAAAATCACTTCCGGCGATCGAATATTTGGATCGCTTACCGTAGGCAATTTGCAGGTTAAATTTTGATGTCCCGGCGTGAAGCCTGCATGTAACACTCAGACGGGCCAACGTCATAATGACAATGACGTCCGAATTTAACCTGTAAATTGCCTGTCTGAGTTTTGTTGAGTTCCAACAATCCGGAGTACCTCCTTACCTCAGTATCACATCCATGCACCCAATACCAAGGTTTGCAACAGTTCCATCATCTGTATAATACACCTGGGCCTATCGTACTATGCCTTTAACATTTTACATTAACCAACAATACATGTGAACATTTCCTTACACATAATTGAGAGCCACTTTAATGCTCCTCTTATCAGAGCGGGTGGTTGGTGGGTGTCCGCCCCTTTTATATCTAGTTTTCCCCTAACTGCTTCTGTTTCCCCCTTATTGAATGCCCTTCATCTGTCTATACCGGAGATTTATATTGCTCATGTGAAAGGGACGGCAAGTTCGCACTAGGCCGATGGGATCAAGTGTTGCCGTGGCCTCTAGTTGAACCCGTTATAACGGGTTTGGGCGCCATGAATTTGAATGCCGAAATGAAAAAAAAAATTCCCTCTCTGAACAGGCTGAAACCTATACTAATGCAAGTATGTTGCCAAATATTAAGTTATCAGGCTGTATTTAGACCATTTAATACTCCCACAGCTTCACATCATGGCCTATTTCACTATAACTTACCACACTCTGCACCATGTAAGGGTGCCCAAACTAAAAGCCTAAATCAGGCCCTGCTAACTTCTATCGAACTTTTACACAATGTTGTCATGATTACAGATATAACTATAAGTTATATTGACCTTTTCCACAGATTTGTCATGATTTCAGCTATACTCCTATCGAGCTTTTACACAATGCTAGATATATGCCTATTGAGCTCCTACACAATGCTGTCATTATTTCATTTATACTCCTGTTGAGCTTTTACACAATGCTGTCATGATCACAGATATAAGTTATATTGGCCTTTTCCACAGATTTGTCATGATTTCAGCTATAGTCCTATCAAACTTTTATACAATGCTGTCATGGTTTCAGCTGTACGCATGTTTAGCTTTTACATAAAGCTGTGATGATTTTAGCTATACTCAGTCGAGCATGTTGAGCTTTTACACAATGCTGTCATGATTCCAGCTATACTGATGTCGAGCTTTTACACAATGCTGTCATGATTCCAGCTATACTGATGTCGAGCTTTTACACAATGCTGTCATGATATCAGCTATACTGATGTCGAGCTTTTACACAATGCTGTCATGATTCCAGCTATACTGATGTCGAGCTTTTACACAATGCTGTCATGATATCAGCTATACTGATGTCAAGCTTTTGCACGATGCTGTCATGATATCAGCCATACTCCTGTTGAGCTTTTATACAATGCTGTCATGATTTAATCTATCCTCTAGTGAAGCTTTAGCATAATTCTGTCATTCCAGCTGAACTCCTATTGAGCTTTTACACAATGCTGTCATAATTTTAGCTATACTCCTGTTGAACATTTACACAATGCTGTCATGATTTCAGCTATACCCCTGTTGAACATTTACACAATGCTGTCATGATTTAATCTATCCTCTTGTGAAGCTTTAGCATAATTCTGTCATTCCAGCTGAACTCCTGTTGAGCTTTTACACAATGCTGTCATGATTTTAGCTATACTCCTGTTGAACATTTACACAATGCTGTCATGATTCCAGCTATACTCCTGAACATTTACACAATTCTGTCATGATTCCAGCTATACTCCTGTTTAACATTTACTCAATGCTGTCATGATTTTAGCTATACTCCTGTTGAACATTTACACAATGCTGTCATGATTCCAGCTATACTCCTGTTGAACATTTACACAATACTGTCATGATTTCATCTATCCTCTAGTGAAGCTTTAGCATAATTCTGTCATTTCAGCTAAACTCCTGTTGAGCTTTTACATAATGCTGTCATGATTTCAGCTATAGTCCTGTTGAACATTTACATAATGCTGTCATGATTCCAGCTATACTCCTGTTGAACATTTACACATTGCTGTCATGATTTCAGCTATACTCCTGTTGAACTTTTACACAATACTGTCATGATTTCAGCTATACTCCTGTTGAACATTTACTCAATGCTGTCATGATTTTAGCTATACTCCTGTTGAACATTTACACAATACTGTCATGATTCCAGCTATACTCCTGTTGAACATTTACACAATGCTGTCATGATTTCAGCTATAGTCCTGTTGAACTTTTACACAATGCTGTCATGATTTCAGCTATGCTCCTGTTGAACATTTTTATCCCATCGGCATATATGCTGGATGGGATCATGTCATCACGCTGTCCGGCTGGCTGGCTGGCTGGCTGGATGAACGACGTGACCGCTCTAAAAGGTGAACCGTTCCAGCTAGAGACTTCAAATTTGGTATACAGCATTGTTGCATGGTAAAGCACACGCCTAGTAAAATTGGGGACATTTTGTTGATTTTTGTGGTTTCCATGGCAACATAACGAAAAATATCCACATGACGACGTGAACGTTCTAAAAGCCGAACCGTTGCAGCTAGAGACTTCAAATTTGGTATACAGCATTGTTGGGTGGTAAAGCACAAGGCTATTGAAATTGTAAATTTGGGTGTTTTGCTGTTTCCATGGCAACATAATGGAAAATATCCACAGAATGAGGTTAATGCTTTAGAAACAGAACCATTGCAGCTAGACACTTCAAATTTGGTAGCATTATTGTGTGCTTGGTGTTTTTGCAGTTTCCATGGCAACAAATGGAAAATATCCACAGAATGATGTTAATGCTTTAGAAACCAAACCATTGCAGCTACACACTTCAAATTTGGTAGCATATTGTGTGGGTCAACATCAACAAAACTGTAGATCATCCATAACTCCTGAGAAGAGAAAACGGACATGGACTAACTGAGTTCCAACAATCCGGAGCACCTCTCTACCTCAGTATCACATCCATGCACTCAATATCAAGGTTTGCAACAATTCCATCATCTGTATAATACACCTGGGCCTATCGTACTATGCTTTTAACATAGTAATCTGGCATTCTCAGTGCAAAATGTGTTGGATTGTGCAAAGATTAGGCTATATCCAGCCTAAAATACAGGTATTTGACAAATGTTCTACATGTATATCAAATCATGTCTGCTAAATTCATGGTGAAAATCATGTAAAATAGAACTAATAATTGGTTTTTCTGAATTCCATTAAACAGCAAAATGTAAAAGCATGTTATCGAGAATTTAATGTTACTTTTCTGAATTTCATTAGAACAGCAAAATGTACAAGCATGTTATTGAGAATTTAATGTTACTTACAGCATGAAATGAAATACACATGTTATAGATAATAGACTGTATGTTGTTCATACATATTATACTGTAGAGTAGTAAAAAAAAGGACGAAAGTGAACATAACTCTCACAAAGTGTGACTTTTTAATTGAATGGCAAGCCATATGCCATCCTTTGGTGAGTCAGAAAATGGATTCAGCGAGTTCCTAGAAGGCTTCGCCTCACTTCGTTAGGCATTGATAGCCTCCTACTTTTTGGAAACAGTCTTCTTCTTTCAAAGATAATGAAACCCCTGATGTTAGTTTGTATATAGTATTTTTTGTGCTCTTATGAAAGTATTTGTATACAGTTTTTGTAACCTAAATGAATACTATCGGAATAGAGGCATTTAAAAGTGGGAATACTGACAATGAATGAAATAATATGATTGGCAATGTCTCTGATAAACCAAGAACAAAATGTATATTCGTCCCAGATGAAATTAATAGTCTACTTTTCCCATCGTAATATTGAACATGTTGAAGTTGTTAATTGTAATATTTCATCATATGTACTGCGTGTAAATTTCTCTTTAATTTTTGTACTTTGTTTATGTGTATTCATTTTCATCTATTTGAATAAATTTACTGATTTTCATGTTCTTTTGTCAGATGGGTTCTGGTATATGGTTGAGGTCCTTGGTTTACTGGTTGTATTGGGGAATAAAATTTGATCTGTATACTACAGCTTTAAACATATATGGAGACCTGCTTATAAGACAATTGAAAAGTGAATATGGTCTCTTTACTGGATGGTATGTAATCTGGTGAATGAAGCTGGTGATTCGCAGGTATAGTCTATATCATATTCAACCCACGATTCTCTGGTGTCCTAATACATATAATAGGACCCCACCTGTGTGGTTCGTTCCCGGGTGTGAAAAGGAATAGGACCCAAATCGTGATATGACTGAAATATAGCTGAAAGCAACGTTAAATCATATTCACTCACTTACATGCATTCTTGCCTGCGGGTACTTTATATATTGTGTCAGATGAAAACTTTTTTTTTCCTTGGATTAATTTGGAAGAAATATTTGATTTGAAAGGTAGATGAGTTTAATTTCTTGAAGCATTTTAAGTGTAGATTCGCCTGTTTTGAAAGCAACTTATGCCAGCTTTAAAACATTACAGAGTTGCAACTCGAATTGGTGGCTATCAAAAACCATTTAAATCGTGCAACTGCCTCTCTAAACTGCCAATTTATTTAAAGTTTTCACACTGAAAATTAATGTTTGGGTTATCATTCCCTGTATACTGTACATACGACTTGTACATGTTTTGTTTCCATCTCTTTCTATCTGCAGCGACAGTTCTCCAAGCAGTGGCCATGGATTCTCCTGATCTCAGGTTATCAGTGTTCGTTTCGACTCACGGATGTGCTTATTTTGGTGAAAGGCCTTCAAAAGGTTTGAAAAACTTGTCACAAACGGATAACAATGTATTGTGTTTTTCTCCATATAATATGTATGGTAATAACAGTTGCTGTAACAATTGAGACTTCTCCATGTACATTTATTATTCCATGAATGAATTAAATAAAGTTTCTATCAAATTTGAGAAATATTCATCAATGATTCAATCTGTTTCATTCTCTTAGACTATAAATCGTGACAATATGCAACATGACGAATTCGTTTTATATTCCAGACAAATGTGTTAAGAAAGGCTATCGGGGGTTTGATGAGAGTCCCTGTGAATCAGAAGGAGGCCCTCTAGGGTGCTCTCATTGTGGTGAATACTCTACAGTGAATACCTGCCCTGTTATGTGTGGTGTCTGTGATCGTGAGTATGAATTGTCTCCCTTGCATATATATGTTTGAGTACAGCCTGTCTATATCCCTGAAACCTGATGATGTTTTACTCCGTGACACAATGTGCATCCATATCAGCTAAATGACAGATGGGTACCAAGAGAAAACAAATTCAGTTCGCCTGCTCGCCGACATCCATGACATGTCAGGACATTATTATATTGCCAAAACTAAAGATCATTAGACTAGCAAAGTCAGAAGGGGAATCTTGCATGTAACCAGGTTGATGTTCCAATAGAGCTTTAATTTGGTGTGTCGGTTACATACAGGACTTCATACCTTGCAGCATCTGCATTGTACTGTGCATTGACAGTTGAATAAAATGTTGTCGTGCATAAGTATAATTGAACATCTTCCATTTAGTTGACATAGATGCACAATGCTTCATTAAATCTTTCCCTGATATAAGCGGGTTTTGATGACTTGTGTAGATCCTCATGGAAGGGTGTTTTGACGAGTGTTCGCCTAATGCATGAAGACAGATTTTGACGTGTCACCGAGTTCCCATGTGATGGATTATTTTTGCAATTTTTTGCATTTAATTTGAGTAAAACCTAATTAAAACTATACATCTTGAGAAAGCCAAAATTTCAATAAATCTGATACGGACTGTTGGTATGTTTTGTAATAAGAGTAAAATGGAATCAAGAGAGGAACAGAAATAATTGATGAAAAATTCACCATTTAATACCAAATGTGTTTCATGTGCTCCAAGAGAAACATTAAAAAAATAATAAAATCTGCTTCCAAATTCCTGAATATTTCACATAACACGAGTATATAACAACCAGAGTATCTGACATTGATGACTAACTCATCAAATCCGCGATCTGAGTTTATTATAAACATTTTCCCGGGACCTGTTGATCTCCATTTTAAAATGTTTATCCGCCATTCTTCCTCGGCCTGCCCACACTACCTCTCATCGACAAGTGACCATGGCGACCACGCGCAAACAAACCATGTTGCTTCAATCACGCCGGGCCTCTGAAAAGGTTGCCTGGCCTTGGCCAATCAATGATGCTGTTTTACTCCACCTTATGAATATTTATTACCGGTCTTCTCCTTTGTGGTAGTATATGGGATTATAACAGTTATAGCTCATTCTATATCTGCCATCTCGTGATGCATGTGATGTCACTGACAAAAACCGAATCTATGGAGAATTAGCTACACAACGATATATGATAATATGGAAATGGAAGCGGGAAAAGCAGGATGTAAACACTGTAAACCGATGCTAAAATGCGACAATTTCTTTGTTTTTTCGTGATTTCCAACAGACAGAAGTTAAAGACAACACATTTTCTCACAACATTACTTATTTTTAGAATAAATGTTGCTGATATTGGTATAAAATGTGAAAAAATAATATAGAATAGGTCTGTGGGAGACCATTGGTAAATATTTCTCCATGGGACATAAATGGTATATTGTATATCATGGAAAAAGTATGAAAATTGAAGACAAATAAACAAAAGGTAGCACCTTTGAGACTAACTAGTTTATTTCAACATGAGCTTTCGTAGACACAAGCCTACTTCCTCAGGCTTGTGTCTACGAAAGCTCGTGTTGAAATAAACTAGTTATAGTCTCAAAGGTGCTATCTTTTGTTTATTTGTCTACTACAAAGACTAACACGGCTACCCCAAATCATCATGAAAATTGGAGTGAGTCTATGGGTTAAAGTCCTACGCCATTACAAATCTATTATGGGTCATAGAGAGAAAATGGGGGGAGGGGGGCATGGTTTTGCGCACAACGGCTAACTGTCTAATAATGGGGAGATTAGATTCTGCATCAAGAAGTCCATGCAGTTGATCAAACTTTTAAAGCAATTAATGTATAAGCAAAGGAATAACACTTATTATCCACTGTTCGCAGGGTATCATCAGGGTTGAGATTAAGGATATGCTGATGAAACTTTCAATAAAAACAACTTCAATGGATGTTTGGACACATGTTGGATTGCCTTTTACTTCATGTAGTACATGTAGATACATGTTGATATAACCAAAGTCTATTAGCACATTAGTTTCAATATTTTTTTCATGTACTATTCCCCATTTTGCAGCAATATGGTTATCAGTTTTATTATCTCGCCTTACGAAGTAAAGGGGAGATATTGTGAGAGGGGGAAAGAGGATGTCGTCGTCGGTGTCGGTGTCGGTGTCGGTGTCCCCTGCCTGGAAATGAATGGGTTTTTGGTTTAGCAAGTTAAAAAAAAATCTAGAAAAATTAGAAAAAATATAAAAAAAATATAAAAATATGGGGGGTGGGTATGCCACCTGGGGGTACTACCCCTGGGGTACTCTAATGTTAAAATCCCTATGAATGAGTTTTGCGTTTAGCTGAAGTGCACATGTACATCTGTACTTGGAAAGTTTGTTGCAGTTGTCAGCTGTCAGTGGATGATTATGAAACTTGGTATACATGTTTCTTATGATAAGAGGATGTACCTGTGCTATTTTTGAGAAGAAATATTAATTTTTCTCAAAATTATGGCAAATGAAGAGTTTTCTGTTTAGGTAAATTGTACATGTAGGCCTCTACATGTATACATATACATCTACATGGTAACTTTGCTCCAGTTGTCAGCTGTCATTGGATGATTATGAAACTTGGTACACATGTTTCTTATGATTAGAGGATGTACCTGTGCTATTTTTGACAAGAAATATTAATTTTTCTCCAAATTATGGTAAATGAAGAGTTTTCCGTTTAGGTAAATTGTACATATACATGTCCATGGTAAGTTTGCTCCAGTTGCCAGCTGTCATTGGATGATTATGAAACTTGGTACACATGTTTCTTATGATAAGAGGATGTACCTGTGCTATTTTTGAGAAGAAATATTAATTTTTCTCAAAATTATGGCAAATGAAGAGTTTTCTGTTTAGGTAAATTGTACATACAGGCCTCTACATGTATACATATACATCTACATGGTAACTTTGCTCCAGTTGTCAGCTGTCATTGGATGATTATGAAACTTGGTACACATGTTTCTTATGATTAGAGGATGTACCTGTGCTATTTTTGACAAGAAATATTAATTTTTCTCCAAATTATGGCAAATGAAGAGTTTTCTGTTTAGGTAAATTGTACATGTAGGCCTCTACATGTATACATATACATGTACATGATAAGTTTGCTGCAGTTGTCAGCTCTCATTGGATGATTACGAAACTTGGTACAAATGTTTCTTATGATTGGAGGATTTATTTGTGCTATTTTGAGATGAAATATTAATTTTTCTCCAAATTATGGCAACTGATTGAGTTTTGCGTTTAGCCGAAGTGCACATGTACATCTGTACACCACAGTTTGCTGCAGTTGTCAGCTGTCATTGAATGATTATGAAACTTGGTACACATGTTTCTTATGATTAAAAGATGTACCTGTGATACCATCCATACCATCACTACCATCCATACATCACTACCATTCCTACCATCACTACCATCCATACCATCACTACCATCCATACCATTCCTACCATCACTACCATCCATACCATCACTACCATCCATCATCATACCACCATAACTACCATTCCTACCATCACTACCCATACCATCACTACCATCCATGCCATCACTACCATCCATACCATCATTACCATTCCTACCATCCATACCATCACTACCATTCCTACCATCACTACCATCCATACCATCACTACCATCCATACCACCACTACCATCCATACCATCACTACCATCCATACCATCACTACCATCCATACCATTCCTACCATCACTACCATCCATACCATCACTACTATCCATACCATCCATACCATCACACCATCCATACCATCACTACCATTCATACCATTCCTACCATCCATACCATCACTACCATCCATACCATCACTATCCATACCATCCATACCATCACTACCATCCATACCATCACTACCATTCCTACCATCCATACCATCACTACCATCCATACCATCCATACCATTCCTACCATCCATACCATCACTACCATCCATACCATCACTACCATTCCTACCATCACTACCATCCATACCATTCCTACCATCCATACCATCACTACCATCCATACCATAACTACCATTCATGCCATTCCTACCATCCATACCATCACTACCATCCATACCATCCATACCATACCATCACTACCATCCATACCATCACTACCATCCATACCATCACTACCATCCATACCATCACTACCATCACTACCCATCCATACCATATCACTACCATCCATACCATCACTACCATCCATACCATCACTACTATCCATACCATCCATACCATCACTTCCATCCATACCATCACTACCATTCATACCATTCTTACCATCCATACCATCACTACCATCCATACCATCCATACCATTCCTACCATCACTACCATCCATACCATCACTACCATCCATACCATCACTACCATCCATACCATCACTACCTTCCTACCATCACTACCATCCATACCATTCCTACCATCACTACCATCCATACCATCACTAACATCCATACCATCACTACCATCCATACCATTCCTACCATCACTACCATCCATACCATCACTACCATCCATACCATAACTACCATCCATACCATAACTACCATTCCTACCATCACTACCATCCATACCATCACTACCATCCATACCATCGCTACCATCCATACCATCGCTACCATTCCTACCATCACTACCATCCATACCATCACTACCATCCATACCATCACTACCATCCATGCCATCACTACCATCTATGCCATCACTACCATCCATACCATCACTACCATTCCTACCATCACTACCATCCATACCACCATTCCTACCATCACTACCATCCATACCATCACTACCATCCATACCATTCCTACCATCACTACCATCCATACCATCACTACCATCCATACCATAACTACCATTCCTACCATCACTACCATCCATACCATCACTACCATCACTACCATCCATACCATCGCTACCATTCCTACCATCACTACCATCCATACCATCACTACCATCCATAGCATCACTACCATCCATACCATCACTACCATCTATGCCATCCTACCATCCATACCATCACTACCATCCATACCACCATCCATACCATAACTACCATTCCTACCATCACTACCATCCATACCATCACTACCATCCATACCATCACTACCATCCATACCTTCACTACCATCCATACCATCACATCCATACCATCCATACCATCACCACCATTCCTACCATCACTACCATCCATACCATCACTACCATCCATACCATTCCTACCTTCACTACCATCCATACCATCACTACCATCCATACCATCACTACCATTCCGATCATCCATACCATTCCTACCATCACTACCATCCATACCATCACTACCAACCATACCATCACTACCATCCATGCCATCACTACCATCCATACCATCATTACCATTCCTACCATCCATACCATCACTACCATTCCTACCATCACTACCATCCATACCATTACTACCATCCATACCATCACTACCATCACTACCATCCATACCATCCATACCATCACTACCATCTATACCATCACTACCATCCATACCATCACTACCATCCTACCATCACTACCATCCATACCATCACTACCATTTCTACCATCACTACTATCCATACCATCACTACCATCCATACCATAACTACCATTCCTACCATCACTACCATCCATACCATCACTACCATCCATACCATCACTATCATCAATACCATCCATACCATCACTACCATCACTACCATCCATACCATGATGGTGATGGTAGTAATCCCACTTGGGACTGGACTATCCAGCAGTAATCCCACAGAGGACTATCCATCAGTAATAACATGTGACTGGTCCACCCAGCAGTAATCTCACACTGGAATGCCCTATGTACCAGTAATCCGACTGCACTGACCTATCCATCCTACATGGGATTAACTTTTGCCAGTAATCCCACATGGGACTGATGTTATTGTCTGTACCAGATAATCTATTCCAGACATTATTGTCTGTACCGCATCACTTATTCCAGACCTTATTGTTTGCTCTACATGTATGCTTTCAATACTGCTGCACCTTTGGCGGATGACCCCGCAAGGCGAGATGTTGGGGTTCTCAGAACGCTTGTTATCATTTATTTCAGCTCCCTGTGGTAACAAGTTATGTCTTCATGGAGGAAGGGTTAAATATGATGGCACGTGTGAGTGTAAATGTCCCTCCATCTATACTGGAGACATTTGTGAAACATGTAAGTATGAATTGTCATGACAGAAATAATCCTGTTGATAAATATTCTCATCTTGTCTCTCTGCCTGTACGTAATAAACATCTTCATGGAAACTGTAAACTGTAAAGACTTACTTACATGTATAAGTATAATGTTACGGGGCGGGCAAGGTGATTAAGGGGTGACCGAGGTACAGACCTTTACTTCTAAATGTCCCTTAGATTACCTGTTTATGAAGCAGGGTTGAATTTGAATTCTAGATTCTATCGGTTCATACTTCATGTAAGCATCACGAGACAGTGCATACAATAGCCAAGTCTGGGGACAACAATGTGTCTAGATCTGTGCCTTTTCAGCGACACAAAGACCCAGACAATAGTACCGACATGAAGTATTGACCGTTCTATCTTTGGTCTCATGAGCTCTTAAATTTTAGATGTGAATCTAATCTAGAGTGGCCTTAGAGTGGGTCATCCAGATCAGACCAAAGGCTGATTCTCTCGGAAGATTGGACATCCCTGGAGATCCAATGAAAAATGTTGCAGAATTTTAACACAGCAGGTGATATCTGTTACAGTGGTATGTCCTGATAAAGACAAGAATGTTTGTGAGGATCTGACAGAGAGTGACTGTGAGCGCCAGGCTGACCTCTCACTGGACTGTCCTTACCTTTGTGGACTCTGCATAGCACGTAAGGATTCTTCATCATAACAGTATTTGATTAAAAACTAACATCCATAATTTCAGATATCATGTAAGTGTACTCCTTCAAATATTGTAAAGAGGTAAAACTTTAACATTGTAATACCAAACAAGGGCGTAGACAAGGGGGGGCTTGGGGGGGCTTCAGCCCCCCCAAATATTGACATCCGGCAAAAAAAAAAAAAAAAAAAAAAAAAAACAGAAGAAGAAAAAGAAAAAAGAGAGAAAAAAGGAAAGAAAGAAAGAATGAAACAGGAAGCAAACATAGCAGAGAAGTAAATGTTTAGCTTGTGACATATCTTTATCAATTGTTGCATATTACAGGGGAAGTAAAATTATCACCAACAATGCTTACCAGAAGGGCTAGACTAATTGCAATCTGTCAGAGAACAACGCAAAAGTTTGGCGATATCGGACTCAAAGACCCCGTGTGATTTTCTTCGAGAAACGAATAATGTGCTCCAATTCAATCACATATCGCAAATTAGGACGAAAAAGGTCAACACGTTGGCTAAAAAGATTTTTTCAGAACTTTTTCGCCATAAACTTTTTTTTGATTGAGATCCCAGTCATTTGTTGAGTATTTATTTATTCACAAACGAGAGATACGAACTCTCGAATAATTTTCACGGAGAAACCCTAGAAATACAGGTAAAACATCTAACCTAGACACAAAGTCACTATTTAACTGGTGTAAATTTGATGAATATGGATAATTTTCTCTACTATTCCGAGAAAGGACCACTAAGCTTACATTTTTGATAAGTTTGGCAACTTCAGAACGAACACCAGAACTCATGCGGTCAACCACGCATCAATGCACCGCCCCTGCTATCTAGGCAACATAGTATTGTCTAAGAAATAACTTGAATTATAGTGCAAACTCCGGATTGAATGATCATTTCACCTTGTATATCACGTAGTGATCGCCACTGTTATAGGATATTTTCGCAAAAAAAAGTTCAACTTTTACAATTTTTTACCGCTCAAATGCTCCCAGTTAGCGCCAATTTACCATCAATTTTCAAAAAAAAATCTACGCTCTCAGACTCTCCCCCTAAGCCCCCCCAAACTTCACAACTTGTCTACGCCCTTGCCAAATATACAAGATATATCTGTGTGACCATCAAGCTACCCTGGTAAAAATTATCTGTCAAAAGTTAAGGAACAAAAGTCAAGATGAGGGAGGAGAAAGAGGAAGAGAAGGAGGCGAATGTGTATTCTATCATGTCTATAAGTCTTTTCCGAGAGAAAAAAGGTCTATAGTGAACAAATTACACATTTAACTTGACTGTTCACATGTAATAGTTCTGTTGTTTTCAGCAACCACAACAACCAGAGCACCAACTACCCCAGGACCTATCTTCATCTCTGAACACGGATGTCTGTTTGAAGGAGACCGACCTGGTCATGGTATATTGTTTACACTCTCTGTTGACCGACAACCTAGAACAATCCATCTCAATATTGTTACATTCTGTAACATTTATTTATTTCCACTCACTTTAACTCCAATCCACTTCTCATAATATAACCCATTCTGCTTCCCAGAACTCAGGCTTCACTTCACATAACTCAGGCTTCACTTCACATAACTCAGGCTTCACTTCCCATAACAGGGATGGACAGAATTGAAACTTGCATGGAATGTGGCCAGTGCCTCGTAGTTGTGCAGAGTTTTTTCCGAGTTCCGGTATAATTTTCAAGAGTTATGGCCCTTTTTCTGAAATCTCTGTGAATGGGACTTGTCCGGGCTGGATCTTGGTTAATAATGTATGGACAAGTATGAAATTTGCATGATATGTGGTCAGTGCCCCACAGTTGTGCAGCGTAAAGTTTCTTCCCGTTTCGCTTATATTTTCAAGAGTTATGGCCCTTTGTTCCTGAAATCTCCGTGAATTGGGACTTGTCCGGGCTGGATCTTGGTTAATATTGTATGGACAATTATGAAATTTGCAGGGTATGTGGCCAGTGCCCTGTAGTTGTGCAGCGTGAAGTTTCTCTGCGTTTCACGTGTATTTTCAAGAGTTATGGCCCTTTGTTCATCAAGTCTTTGTGAATTGGGACTTGTCTGGGCTGGATCTCGGTTAATATTGTATGGACAAGTATGGAATTTGCAGGATATGTGGTCAGTGCCCTGTAGTTGTGCAGCGTGAAGTTTCTCCGCGTTTCGCGTATATTTTCAAGAGTTATGGCCCTTTTGTTCTTGAAATCTTTGTGAGTTGGGACTTGTCCGGGCTGGATCTCGGTTAATATTGTATGGACAAGTATGGAATTTGCATGATATGTGGTCAATGCCCCATAGTTGTGCAGCGTGAAGTTTCTCTGCTTTCGGTTATATTTTCAAGAGTTATGGCCCTTTGTTCATCAAACCTAAGTGAATGGGATATATTTATTTGTCCAGGCTGGATCTCAGTCCATAACCGATTTGGACTGGGGAAATGGCTATGAAATTGGTATTCTACATTCCAAAGCAGACCACAGAGGTCCTGCAGTATGAAATTACCCCAATAGAGTGAATTGGATGCAAAATTCAAAGTTCACGATTGCTTCATAATTTCACCTCAATATATACTCTCAAGGAATGTAGGTCTCATAACCAGGTCACATTTTTTGATTTGGCGAAAGCACCCGGGCGACCATCTTGCATCAAAACATTGTATTATTACTTTGGTCGATACTTGGAATATGTATTATGCGAGGCATGTCGAAAAAAGTGACTGAAACAGAATTTTTATAATTATCCAAATTAGGCCTCCGCAGACCAATACAGAACAGAACAATGGTGGGGCAGTGTCAGATTAAAGCGGAAGGGGGGGCATACAATTGAGCAATCTCTGATTGCTTCCTTGCTGTGTTTCTACTTCTATTACTTGTTAACATATCTTGTTCAATATGATGGATTTAGCCCTACAATCTGTTTGTTTCTGGTAAGATATCCCGTTATTATCATCAGTGATAAATGCTGGGGCATGAAGTAAAGAGTTTCCTCTGATCTAAGTAATCCTACCAGATTGTGTCGATTTGTCCTCTGGGTATCGTATTAAAGGTTTAGTCTACCCCATAATCTAATATATTTACCACCTTGAGCTAGTGTTTTTTAATGATAACAAGAAAACCTGAGAAAAAGTCATTAATTGTTTACCTCATTAAGAGAACAGACATTAGGCTTGATTTGCTGGAAAGTTCTTTTTACTCTTAATTCCGGGGTTTTCTTTTCTGTAATGTGTTTATTCCCTATGTCCCTGAATTTGGGTACGGTACCAGTAAATAGTATGAATTTGGGCCTGTATCAGCCCCTGTAATATATCACCCATATGTGAGAAGCTGAATGTGTTTGACTGAAAACAGAAAAGAATCCTTACGTAAGACAGTTCAAATAAGTTGACTTGGGCCATTGAAACCACAAGTGGTAATCTTAAATGGGCAGAACCTAGTGAGTGAAAGACACAACAGAAATGTGGACAGCTGAAAGACCAAAGCCACAAAGAATTCAGTTTTGGTGACTTCATATCCATTTCCAGACCTTGTGTGTAACTGTTTTATTTCCTGAATAAAATCTTTTGTCACCCTTGCCACATGTTGTATGATATCAGATGGATATTCCCTATTCCAACCATGTCAACATACAATAGTATTTCCGCCTACCGCTAACGATTATATCCAGCATAAGAGAATAAGTAACACTCAGTGGTAGTAGCACAGGAATTTTTAGTTCGGCGCCAGAGACAATAACCATGGATTACAAGATCAACAACAACAACAACAAATAGTCTCCGAATGTAATTTGGTTCACAATCAGAATGATCCTTATAACCATGATCAAATCCTTCAATGATTCAATCACCCCATTAAAATACAATCACATCAATTCTGTGAACCAAATTCAATCTGTTGTTGTAATAAATTTTATCACACTTCAAAATCATTAAAATAATGGATATCTGTCTGTATGATTTTGAACCATTTTGTCAACTTTGTCAACTGTTCTAACTAATTTGATCGCTCCATCATAATATGGAGGTTAATTTCACTGCTTCTGATTGAATTATTAGATGATTCCCCATTATGACATCATTAAGCTTGCCTAATTGTATTTCATGTGTTCTGATTACAGAGAAATGTTTGAAAAGGGGAATTAATGGCTTTGATCGAGATACCTGCGAGACAGGAGGGGGATTTCTGGGCTGTGCCAACTGTCCAGAACCAAAGACACAGAGTGCCTGTCCAGTCATGTGCGGACTCTGTGATCGTGAGTCAAATAATCATTATTAAACAGATAATTTTTGATAAATAGGAAGTATCGTAAGTGAATTTATCTTGAAGTATCGTAAAACAAATATTAAGTAGTAAGGCCATAAAAAGTTAATTAATTGTTTCTCAAGTGGGGTTTTTTTTTTCAGGAGCGGGCAGGCGTTTTTTTTTTTTATTTTTTATTTTTTTTTCAAGGAAGGATGCGGGCGGTTTTTTATCTTTTTTTTTTTTTTTTTTACAAGCCGGGAAGACCATATATGTTTAAACACACACAAAATGAAATATTCTATGAAATAAATGCAATTTTCACTCAAACTAGACTTCTGTTTTATATTGTGATATCCATTGTTTAATGTCATGGATGGGGGGGTATGAGGAATCAGATGATGCAAGATGAAATCATATTCAAAAAAATAAACTTTTATTGATCCAATCCAGTTTCTTGTACATCTATTTTATATCTAAGAAAATGGCCAAACAAATCAACTGCTTCTCCGATTGTGGCCTGAAGTGGGATGGAATCTCCGTCCTGCTTAGATTTTCCAATTGTACACGATATCGCGTCGTCGAAATCTGGGCATCGGGTGATACCGGTCACCTCGTTCAGGACCTCGATCACGGTGGCACTTGGGCTAACCTGTATAATTGTCCAGTCCTTCAGCATGTTAACCGCCCCACGTTCTCGACATTCAGCAATGTATGAAAACGGATAAAAAATGCGGTAAAAATACAATCACAAATTTCATTTCATTGGACCCATTTCCGATGAATTGTTTAAACTAGGCAAAGAGCATAATGAAAAGCATAACCGACGCTGGAACCGGAGACTAGGATGAAAATATTTCTTTTAATTTACAGCCTTTCGTGTTGAAATGTGCACAATTTATGACGAAGATTTTAATAAATAATGTTATGATAAATATACTATTCGCTATTTATAAAATTACGATAACGGAGAAGCGAAATTTACATAATAAAAACATACGGCAATCCGCTTTCGCTTATATTCAGGTCTGATTTTTGTATATGCGCAGTTTGGTTTGAAACTGGAACGAGTTCGTGCAACTGCCGGTTGTAAACTATTTTGTGATCGATACGATCATGGCGATGACATCTCTGTACGTATTAAAGCATTTTTCTTTTTCACAA
>JAVTVY010009279.1:0-47186 GCA_036873755.1 Hanleya hanleyi | reverse complement strand
AACTGGCTAGGGAACAGAAGAGATCCACCTGTACCGTGTGCCAAGACGATGAGACGATGTACGCTTTTTTCCTTGTGGTCACCTGTGCCTATGTGGTGTATGCGTGCTAAGCTTAACATGCATAGCGGGCTCGTGCCAGTGCGCAGAGACAGACGAGCTTCTTATATATCTTGGGGCACCTCCGTGTGTCTTCGGCCACCTCCGTGTCTTTTCGTGAAAGTGAACGACATTGTGGGAAAACCCCCACTTGTATACGGACCTGACCGAAGAGACTCGGAGTTCACCCAGAAGAAACACGGTGACCTCACCGAGGAGACACGGAGCTGACCGAAGAAACACGGAGATCACCCAAGAGACACGGAGGGGAACGACATTGTGGAAAACCCCCACAGACAAGTCAGTGCATATCCTATTATGTTCCCAGGTCACGCTCCATTCACCCAGACCGGATGTGACGTCATACCTACAAAAGCGCCCCTGGCGGAAAAAGGAGAACCAAGAGTTACCTCCCTGGAAAATGTGAGTCGAAATCAACTTATACTACTACTCATATAAAAAAAAAACGAAGCCGCGCGCCGCTTTGATATTAAGGGTATGATGTAGCTACGTACGTGGTCTTTCAAAACAGAGTAAATGGGAGCGGCGCGCGGCTTAGTTTAGACGAAAAGTTCATTAATTATACCCCTTTTCATGATATATTTTTTCACATTTTTTAATCTTTCGAAATATCATATAAAAAAAACGAAGCCGCGTGCCGCTCTGAAATTAAGGGTATGGTGTAGCTACGTACGTGGTCTTTCAAAACAGGGTAAAATGGGAGCGGCGCGCGGCTTAGTTTAGACGAAAAGTTCATTAATTATACCCCTTTTTATGATATATTTTTTTCATATTTTTTAATCTTTCGAAATAGCATATAAAAAAAAGAAGCCGCGCGCCGCTCTGAAATAAAGGGTATGGTGTAGCTACGTACGTTGTCTTTCAAAACAGAGTAAAATGGGAGCGGCGCGCGGCTTAGTTTAGACGAAAAGTTAATTAATTATACCCCTTTCCATAATATATTTTTTCATATTTATTAATCTTTCGAAATAGCATATAAAAAAAGAAGCCGTGTGCTGCTCTGAAATTAAGGGTATGGTGTAGCTACGTACGTGGTCTTTCAAAACAGTGTAAAATGGGAGCGGCGCGCGGCTTAATTTAGACGAAAAGTTCATTAATTATACCCTTTTTCATGATATATTTTTTCATATATTTTAATCTTTCGAAATAGCATATAAAAAAAAACGAAGTCGCGCGCCGCTCTGAAATTAAGGGTATGGTGTAGCTACGTTCATGGTCTTTCTAAACAGAGTAAAATTGGAGCGGCGCGCGGCTTGGTTTAGACGAATAGTTCATTAATTATACCCGTTTTCATGATATATTTTTTTCATATTTTTTAATCTTTCGAAATAGCACATAAAAAAACGAAACCACGCACCGCTCTGAAATTAAGGGTATGGTGTAGCTAGGTACGTGGTCTTTCAAAACAGGGTAAAATTGGAGCGGCGCGCAGCTTAGTTTAGACGAAAAGTTCATTAATTATACCCTTTTTCATGATATATTTTTTCATATATTTTAATCTTTCGAAATAGCATATAAAAAAAACGAAGTCGCGCGCCGCTCTGAAATTAAGGGTATGGTGTAGCTACGTTCATGGTCTTTCTAAACAGAGTAAAATTGGAGCGGCGTGGGGCTTAGTTTAGACGAAAAGTTCATTAATTTTACCCCTTTTCATAATATATTTTTTTCATATTTTTTCATATTTTGAAATAACATATAAAAAAACGAAGCCGCGCGACGCTCTGAAATTAAGGGTATGGTGTAGCTACCTTCGTGGTCTTTCTAAACAGGGTAAAATTGGAGCGGCGCGCGGCTCAGTTTAGACGGAAAGTTCAATAATTATACCCCATTTCATAATATATTTTTTTCATATTTTTTAATCTTTCGAAATAGCATATAAAAAAAACGAAGCCGCACGCCGCTCTGAAATTAAGGGTATGGTGTAGCTACCTTCGTGGTCTTTCTAAACAGATTAAAATTGGAGCGGCGCGCGGCTTAGTTTAGACGAAAAGTTCATTAATTATACCCTTCTTCATGATATATTTTTTCATATTTTTTAATCTTTCGAAATAGCACATAAAAAAAACGAAGCCGCGCGCCGCTCTGAAATTAAGGGTATGGTGTAGCTACGTTCGTGGTCTTTCTAAACAGAGTACAATTGGAGCGGCGCGCGGCTCAGTTTAGACGAAAAGTTCATTAATTATACCCTTCTTCATGATATATTTTTTCATATTTTTTAATCTTTCGAAATAAGATATAAAAAAAAACGAAGCCGCGCGCCGCTCTGAAATTAATGGCATGGTGTAGGTACGTTCGTGGTCTTTTAAAACAGAGTAAAATTGGAGAGGCGCGCGGCTTAGTTTAGACGAAAAGTTCAATAATTATACCCATCTTCATGATATATTTTTTCATATTTTTTAATCTTGCGAAATAAGATATAAAAAAAACGAAGCCGCGCGCCGCTCTGAAATTAAGGGCATGGTGTAGCTACGTTCGTGATCTTTCTAAACAGAGTAAAATTGGAGCGACGCGCGGCTTAGTTTAGACGAAATGTTCATTAATTATACCACTTTTGATGATATATTTTTTTCATATTTTTTAATCCTTCGAAATAACATATAAAAAAAACGAAGCCGCGCGCCGCTCTGAAATTAAGGGTATGGTGTAGTTACGTACATGGTCTTTCAGATCAGACTAAAATCGGAGCGGCGCGCGGCTTAGTTTAGAGAAAAAGTCCATTAATTATACCCCTTTTCATGATATATTTTTTCATATTTTTTAATCTTTTGAAATAGCATATAAAAAAAACGAAGCCGCGCGCCGCCCTGAAAGAAAGTTTGGTGTAGCTACGTTCGTGGTCTTTCTAAACAGAGTAAAATTGGAGCGGCGCGCGGCTTAGTTTAGACGAAAAGTTCATTAATTATACCCTTTATCATAATATATTTTTTTCATATTTTTTAATATTTCGAAATAGCATATATAAAAAAGAAGCCGCGCGCCGCTATGAAATTAAGGGTATGGTGTAGTTACCTTCGTTGTCTTTCTAAGCAGAGTAAAATTGGAACGGGGCGCGGCTTAGTTTAGACGAAAAGTTCAATAATTATACCCCTCTTCATGATATATTTTTTCATATTTTTTAATATTTCGAAATAAGATATAAAAAAATGAAGCCGCGCGCCGCTCTGAAATTAATGGTATGGTGTAGCTACGTACGTGGTCTCCCTAAACAGAGTAAACTTGGGGCGGCGCGCGGCTTAGTTTACACGAAAATTTCATTAATTGTATACCCCTTTTCATAATATATTTTTTTCATATTTTTTAATATTTCGAAATAGCATATAAAAAAACGAAGCCGCGCGCCGCTCTAAAATTAAGGGTATGGTATAGCTACGTACGTGGTCTCCCTAAACAGAGTAAAATGGGGGCGGCGCGCGGCTTAGTTTAGACGAAAAGTTAATTAATTGTACCCCATTTCATAATATATTTTTTCATATTTTTTAATCTTTCGAAATAGCATATAAAAAAACGAAGCCGCGCGCCGCTCTGAAATTAAGAGTACGGTGTAGCTACCTTCGTGGTCTTTCTAAACAGAGTAAAATTGCAGCGGCGCGCGGCTTAGTTTAGACGAAAAGTTCATTAATTCAACCATTCTTCATCATATATTTTTTCATATTTTTTAATCTTTCGAAATAGCACATAAAAAAAACGAAGCCGCGCGCCGCTCTGAAATTAAGGGTATGGTGTAGCTACGTTCGTGGTCTTTCTAAACAGAGTACAACTGGAGCGGCGCGCGGCTCAGTTTAGACGAAAAGTTCATTAATTATACCAGTTTTCATGTTATTTTTTTTCATATTTTTTAATCTTTCGAAATAGCACATAAAAAAACGAAGCCACGCGCCGCTCTGAAATTAAGGGTATGGTGTAGCTACGTTCATGGTCTTTCTAAGCAGAGTTAAATTGGAGCGGCGCGCAGCTTATATTAGACGAAAAGTTTATTAATTATATCCCTCTTCATGATATATTTTTTCATATTTTTTAATCTTTCGAAATAGCACATAAAAAAACGAAACCGCGCGCCGCTCTGAAATTAAGGGTATGGTGTAGCTACGTTCGTGGTCTTTCTAAGCAGATTAAAATTGGAGCGGCGCGCGGCTTAGTTTAGACGAAAAATTCATTAATAATACCCGTTTTCATGATATATTTTTTTCATATATTTTAATCTTTCGAAATAGCACATAAAAAAAATCGAAGCCACGCGCCGCTCTGAAATTAAGGGCATGGTTTAGCTACGTTCGTGATCTTTCTAAACAGAGTAAAATTGGAGCGGTGCGTGGCTTATTTTAGACGAAATGTTCATTAATTATACCACTTTTCATGATATATTTTTTCATATTTTTTAATCCTTCGAAATAACATATAAAAAAAACGAAGCCGCGCGCCGCTCTGAAATTAAGGGTATGGTGTAGTTACGTACATGGTCTTTCAGATCAGACTAAATTCGGAGCGGCGCGCGGCTTAGTTTAGAGAAAAAGTTCATTAATTATACCAATTTTCATGATATATTTTTTCATATTTTTTAATCATTTGAAATAGCATATAAAAAAACGAAGCCTCGCGCTGCTCTGAAATTAAGGGTATGGTGTAGCTACGTTCGTGGTCTTTCTAAACAGAGTAAATTTGGAGCGGCGCGCGGTTAAGTTTAGACGAAAAGTTAATTAATTGTACCCCATTTCATAATATATTTTTTCATATTTTTTAATCTTTCGAAATAGCATATAAAAAAACGAAGCCGCGCGCCGCTCTGAAATTAAGGGTACGGTGTAGCTACCTTCGTGGTCTTTCTAAACAGAGTAAAATTGCAGCGGCGCGCGGCTTAGTTTAGACGAAAAGTTCATTAATTCAACCATTCTTCATCATATATTTTTTCATATTTTTTAATCTTTCGAAATAGCACATAAAAAAAACGAAGCCGCGCGCCGCTCTGAAATTAAGGGTATGGTGTAGCTACGTTCGTGGTCTTTCTAAACAGAGTACAACTGGAGCGGCGCGCGGCTCAGTTTAGACGAAAAGTTCATTAATTATACCAGTTTTCATGTTATTTTTTTTCATATTTTTTAATCTTTCGAAATAGCACATAAAAAAACGAAGCCACTCGCCGCTCTGAAATTAAGGGTATGGTGTAGCTACGTTCATGGTCTTTCTAAGCAGAGTAAAATTGGAGCGGCGCGCGGCTTAGTTTAGACGAAAAATTCATTAATAATACCCGTTTTCATGATATATTTTTTTCATATATTTTAATCTTTCGAAATAGCACATAAAAAAAATCGAAGCCACGCGCCGCTCTGAAATTAAGGGCATGGTTTAGCTACGTTCGTGGTCTTTCTAAGCAGAGTAAAATTGGAGCGGCGCGCGGCTTAGTTTAGACGAAAAATTCATTAATAATACCCGTTTTCATGATATATTTTTTTCATATATTTTAATCTTTCGAAATAGCACATAAAAAAAATCGAAGCCACGCGCCGCTCTGAAATTAAGGGCATGGTTTAGCTACGTTCGTGATCTTTCTAAACAGAGTAAAATTGGAGCGGTGCGTGGCTTAGTTTAGACGAAATGTTCATTAATTATACCACTTTTCATGATATGTTTTTTCATATTTTTTAACCCTTCGAAATAACATATAAAAAAAAACGAAGCCGCGCGCCGCTCTGAAATTAAGGGTATGGTGTAGTTACGTACATGGTCTTTCAGATCAGACTAAATTCGGAGCGGCGCGCGGCTTAGTTTAGAGAAAAAGTTCATTAATTATACCAATTTTCATGATATATTTTTTCATATTTTTTAATCATTTGAAATAGCATATAAAAAAACGAAGCCTCGCGCTGCTCTGAAATTAAGGGTATGGTATAGCTACGTTCGTGGTCTTTCTAAACAGAGTAAATTTGGAGCGGCGCGCGGTTAAGTTTAGACGAAAAGTTCATTAATTATACCCCTTATCATAATATATTTTTTTCATATTTTTTAATATTTCGAAATAGCATATAAAAAAAGCCGCGCGCCGCTATGAAATTAAGGGTATGGTGTAGCTACGTACGTGGTCTCTCTAAACAGAGTAAAATTGGGGCGGCGCGCGGCTTAGTTGAAACGAAAAGTTCAATAATTATACCAATCTTCATGATATATTTTTTCATATTTTTTAATCTTTCGAAATAAAATATAAAAAAAACGAAGCCGCACGCCGCTCTGAAATTAAGGGCATGGTGTAGCTACGTTCGTGGTCTTTCAAAGTAGGGTAAAATTGGAGCGGCGCGCGGCTTAGTTTAGACGAAAAGTTCATTAATTATACCCATCTTCATGATATGTTTTTTCATATTTTTTAATCTTTCGAAATAGCACATAAAAAAAACGAAGCCGCGCGCCGCTCGGAAATTAAGGGTATGGTGTAGCTACGTTCGTGATCTTTCTAAACAGAGTAAAATTGGAGTGGCACGCGGCTTAGTTTAGACGAAATGTTCATTAATTATACCACTTTTCATGATATATTTTTTTCATATTTTTTAATCCTTCGAAATAACATATAAAAAAAACGAAGCCGCGCGCCGCTCTGAAATTAAGGGTATGGTGTAGTTACGTACATGGTCTTTCAGATCAGACTAAAATCGGAGCGGCGCGCGGCGTAGTTTAGAGAAAAGTTCATTAATTATACCCCTTTTCATGATATATTTTTTTCATATTTTTTAATCCTTCGAAATAACATATAAAAAAAACGAAGCCGCGCGCCGCTCTGAAATTAAGGGTATGGTGTAACTACGTTCGTGGTCTTTCAAAGCAGAGTAAAATTGGAGCGGCGCGCGGCACAGTTTAGACGAAAACTTCAATAATTATACCCCTCTTCATGATATATTTTTTCATATTTTTAAATCATTCGAAATAAGTTACAAAAAAACGAAGCCGCACGCCGCTCTGAAATTAAGGGTATGGTGTAGCTACGTACGTGGTCTCTCCAAACAGAGTAAAATTGGGGCGGCGCGTGGCTTAGTTTAGACGAAAAGTTCATTAATTGTACCCCTTTTCATAATATATTTTTTTCATATTTTTTAATCTTTCGAAATAAGATATAATAAAAACGAAGCCGCGCGCCGCTCTGAAATTAAGGGTATGGTGTAGCTACGTACGTGGTCTCTCTAAACAGAGTAAAATTGGGGCGGTGCGCGGCTTAGTTGAGACGAAAAGTTCAATAATTATACCCATCTTCATGATATAGTTTTTCATATTTTTTAATCTTTCGAAATAAGATATAAAAAAAACGAAGCCGCGCGCCGCTCTGAAATTAAGGGCATGGTATAGCTACGTTCGTGGTCTTTCAAAGCAGAGTAAAATTGGAGCGGCGCGCGGCTTAGTTTAGACGAAAAGTTCATTAATTATACCGATCTTCATGATATATTTTTTCATATTTTTTAATCTTTCGAAATAGCACATAAAAAAAACGAAGCCGCGCGCCGCTCTGAAATTAAGGGCATGGTGTAGCTACGTTCGTGATCTTTCTAAACAGAGTAAAATTGGAGTGGCGCGCGGCTTAGTTTAGACGAAATATTCATTAATTATACCAATTTTGATGATATATTTTTTTCATATTTTTTAATCCTTCGAAATAACATATAAAAAAAGCGAAGGCGCGCGCCGCTCTGAAATTAAGGGTATGGTGTAGTTACCTTCCTGGTCTTTTTAAACAGAGTAAAATTGGAACGGGGCGCGGCTTAGTTTATACGAAAAGTTCAAAAATTATACCCCTCTTCATGATATATTTTTTCATATTTTTTAATCTTTCGAAATAGCACATAAAAAAAACGAAGCCGCGCGCCGCTCTGAAATTAAGGGCATGGTGTAGCTACGTTCGTGATCTTTCTAAACAGAGTAAAATTGGAGTGGCGCGCGGCTTAGTTTAGACGAAATATTCATTAATTATACCAATTTTGATGATATATTTTTTTCATATTTTTTAATATTTCGAAATAGCATATAAAAAAACGAAGCCGCGCGCCGCTCTGAAATTAAGGGTATGGTGTAACTACGTTCGTGGTCTTTCAAAACAGAGTAAAATTGGAGCGGCGCGCGGCACAGTTTAGACGAAAACTTCAATAATTATACCCCTCTTCATGATATATTTTTTCATATTTTTAAATCATTCGAAATAAGATATAAAAAAAACGAAGCCGCACGCCGCTCTGAAATTAAGGGTATGGTGTAGCTACGTCCGTGGTCTCTCCAAACAGAGTAAAATTGGGGCGGCGCGTGGCTTAGTTTAGACGAAAAGTTCATTAATTGTACCCCTTTTCATAATATATTTTTTTCATATTTTTTAATATTTCGAAATAGCATATAAAAAAAAACGAAGCCGCGCGCCGCTCTGAAATGAAGGGTATGGTGTAGCTACGTTCGTGGTCTTTCAAAACAGAGTAAAATTGGAGCGGCGCGCGGCTTAGTTTAGACAGAGTAAAATTGGGGCGGCGTATACCCATCTTCATCATATATTTTTTTCATATTTTTTAATCTTTCGAAATAGCATATAATGAAAACGAAGCCGCGCGCCGCTCTGAAATTAAGGGTATGGTGTAGCTACCTTCGTGGTCTTTCAAAACAGAGTAAAATTGGAGCGGCGCGCGGCTTAGTTTAGACGAAAAGATCAATAATTATACCCTTGTTTATGATATATTTTTTCATATTTTTAAATCATTCGAAATAAGATATAAGAAAAACGAAGCCGCGCGCCGCTCTGAAATCAAGGGTATGGTGTAGCTACGTACGTGGTCTTTCTAAACAGAGTGAAATTGGAGCGGCGCGCGGCTTAGTTTAGACGAAAAGTTCATTAATTATACCGCTTATCATAATATATTTTTTTCATATTTTTTTATATTTCGAAATAGCATATAAAAAAAAGAAGCCGCGCGCCGCTATGAAATTAAGGGTATGGTGTAGCTACCTTCGTGGTCTTTCTAAACAGAGTAAAATTGGAACGGGGCGCGGCTTAGTTTAGACGAAAAGTTCAATAATTATACCCATCTTCATGATATATTTTTTCATATTTTTTAATCTTTCGAAATAAGATATAAAAAAAACGAAGCCGCGCGCCGCTCTGAAATTAAGGGTATGGTGTAGCTATGTACGTGGTCTCCCTAAACAGAGTAAACTTGGGGCGGCGCGCGGCTTAGTTTAGACGAAAAGTTCAGTAATTGTACCCCTTTTCATAATATATTTTTTTCATATTTTTTAATATTTCGAAATAGCATATAAAAAAAACGAAGCCGCGCGCCGCTCTGAAATTAAGGGTATGGTGTAGCTACGTTCGTGGTCTTTCAAAACAGAGTAAAATTGAAGCGGCGCGCGGCATAATTTATAGACGAAAAGTTCAATAATTATACCCATCTTCATGATATACTTTTTCATATTTTTAAATCATTCAAAATAAGATATAAAAAAAAACGAAGCTGCGCGCCGCTCTGAAATTAAGGGTATGGTGTAGCTACGTACGTGGTCTCTCTTAACAGAGTAAAATTGGGGCGGCGCGCGGCTTAGTTTAGACGAAAAGTTCATTAATTGTACCCATTTTCATAATATATTTTTTTCATATTTTTTTATATTTCGAAATAGCATATAAAAAAAACGAAGCCGCGCGCCGCTCTGAAATTAAGGGTATGGTGTAGCTACTTTCGTGGTCTTTGTAAACAGAGTAAAATTGGAGCGGCGCGCGGCTTAGTTTAGACGAAAAGTTCATCAATTATACCCCTTTTCATAATATATTTTTTTAATATTTTTTAATATTTCGAAATAGCATATAAAAAAACGAAGCCGCGCGTCGCTTTGAAATTAAGGGTATGGTGTAGCTACCTTCGTGGTCTTTCTAAACAGGGTAAAATTGGAGCGGCGCGCGGCTTAGTTTAGACGAAAAGTTCAATAATTATACCCATCTTCATGATATATTTTTTCATATTTTTTCATCTTTCGAAATAAGATATAAAAAAAACGAAGCCGCGCGCCGCTCTGAAATTAAAGGCATGGTGTAGCTACGTTCGTGGTCTTTCAAAACAGAGTAAAATTGGAGCGGCGCGCGGCTTAGTTTAGACGAAAAGTTCATTAATTATACCCTTCTTCATCATATCTTTTTTCATATTTTTTAACCTTTCGAAATAAGATATAATAAAAACGAAGCCGCGCGCCGCTCTGAAATTAAGGGTATGGTGTAGCTACGTACGTGGTCTCTCTAAACAGAGTAAAATTGGGGCGGCGCGCGGCTTAGTTGAGACGAAAAGTTCAATAATTATACCCATCTTCATGATATAGTTTTTCATATTTTTTAATCTTTCGAAATAAGATATAAAAAAAACGAAGCCGCGCGCCGCTCTAAAATTAAGGGCATGGTGTAGCTACGTTCGTGGTCTTTCAAAGCAGAGTAAAATTGGAGCGGCGCGCGGCTTAGTTTAGACGAAAAGTTCATTAATTATACCCATCTTCATGATATATTTTTTCATATTTTTTAATCTTTCGAAATAGCACATAAAAAAAAAAGAAGCCGCGCGCCGCTCTGAAATTAAGAGCATGGTGTAGCTACGTTTGTGATCTTTCTAAACAGAGTAAAATTGGAGTGGCGCGCGGCTTAGTTTAGACGAAATGTTCATTAATTATACCACTTTTGATGATATATTTTTTTCATATTTTTTAATCCTTCGAAATAACATATAAAAAAACGAAGCCGCGCGCCGCTCTGAAATTAAGGGTATGGTGTAGTTACGTACATGGTCTTTCAGATCAGACTAAAATCGGAGCGGCGCGTGGCTTACTTTAGAGAAAAAGTTCATTAATTATACCCCTTTTCATGATATATTTTTTCATATTTTTTAATCTTTGAAATAGCATATAAAAAAACGAAACCGCGCGCCGCTCTGAAATTAAGGGTATGGTGTAGCTACGTTCGTGGTCTTTCTAAACAGAGTAAAATTGGATCGGCGCGCGACTTAGTTTTGACGAAAAGTTCATTAATTATACCACTTATCATAATAAATTTTATTCATATTTTTTAATATTTCGAAATAGCATATAAAAAAAACGAAGCCGCGCGCCGCTCTGAAATTAAGGGTATGGTGTAGCTATCTTCGTGGTCTTTCTAGTCAGAGTAAAATTGGAGCGGCGCGCGGCTTAGTTTAGACGAAAAGTTCAATAATTATACCCATCTTCATGATATATTTTTTCATATTTTTTAATCTTTGGAAATAAGATATAAAAAAAACGAAGCCGCGCGCCGCTCTGAAATTAAAGGCATGGTGTAGCTACGTTCGTGGTCTTTCAAAACAGAGTAAAATTGGAGCGGCGCGCGGCTTAGTTTAGACGAAAAGTTCATTAATTATACCCTTCTTCATCATATCTTTTTTCATATTTTTTAATCTTTCGAAATAAGATATAATAAAAACGAAGCCGCGCGCCGCTCTGAAATTAAGGGTATGGTGTAGCTACGTACGTGGTCTCTCTAAACAGAGTAAAATTGGGGCGGTGCGCGGCTTAGTTTAGACGAAAAGTTCATTAATTGTACCCCATTTCATAATATATTTTTTCATATTTTTTAATATTTCGAAATAGCATATAAAAAAAACGAAGCCGCGCGCCGCTCTAAAATTAAGGGTATGGTGTAGCTACCTTCGTGGTCTTTCTAAACAGAGTAAAATTGGAGCGGCGCGCGACTTAGTTTAGACGAAAAGTTCATTAATTATACCCCTTTTCATAATATATTTTTTTCATATTTTTTAATCTTTCGAAATAGCACATAAAAAAAACGAAGCCGCGCGCCGCTCTGAAATTAAGGGTATGGTGTAGCTACTTTCGTGGTCTTTCTAAACAGAGTAAAATTGGAGCGGCGCGCGGCTTAGTTTAGACGAAATGTTCATTAATTATACCACTTTTGATGATATATTTTTTCATATTTTTTAATCCTTCGAAATAACATATAAAAAAAATGAAGCCGCGCGCGGCTCTGAAATTAAGGGTATGGTGTAGTTACGTACATGGTCTTTCAGAAGAGACTAAAATCGGAGCGGCACGCGGCTTAGTTTAGTGAAAAATTTCATTAATTATACCCATTTTCATGATATATTTTTTCATATTTTTTAATCTTTTGAAATAGCATATAAAAAAACGAAGCCGCGCGCCGCTCTGAAATTAAGGGTATGGTGTAGCTACGTTCGTGGTCTTTCTAAACAGAGTAAAATTGGAGCGGCGCGCGGCTTAGTTTGGACGAAATGTTCATTAATTATACCACTTTTGATGATATATTTTTTTCATATTTTTTAATCCTTCGAAATAACATATAAAAAAACGAAGCCGCGCGCCGCTATGAAATTAAGGGTATGGTGTAGTTACCTTCGTGGTCTTTTTAAACAGAGTAAAATTGGAACGGGGCGCGGCTTAGTTTATACGAAAAGTTCAATAATTATACCCCTCTTCATGATATATTTTTTCATATTTTTTAATCTTTCGAAATAAGATATAAAAAAACGAAGACGCGCGCCGCTCTGAAATTAAGGGTATGGTATAGCTACGTACGTGGTCTCCCTATACAGAGTAAAATTGGGGCGGCGCCCGGCATAGTTTAGACGAAAAGTTAATTAATTGTACCCCTTTTCATAATATATTTTTTTCATATTTTTTAATATTTCGAAATAGCATATAAAAAAACGAAGCCGCGCGCCGCTCTGAAATTAAGGGTATGGTGTAACTACGTTCGTGGTCTTTCAAAACAGAGTAAAATTGGAGCGGCGCGCGGCACAGTTTAGACGAAAAGATCAATAATTATACCCTTCTTTATGATATATTTTTTCATATTTTTAAATCATTCGAAATAAGATATAAAAAAAAACGAAGCCGCGCGCCGCTCTGAAATTAAGGGTATGGTGTAGCTACGTACGTGGTCTCTCTAAACAGAGTAAAATTGGGGCGGCGCGCGGCTTAGTTGAGACGAAAAGTTCAATAATTATACCAATCTTCTTGATATATTTTTTCATATTTTTTAATCTTTCGAAATAAGATATAAAAAAAACGAAGCCGCGCGCCGCTCTGAAATTAAGGGCATGGTGTAGCTACGTTCGTGGTCTTTCAAAGCAGAGTAAAATTGGAGCGGCGCGCGGCTTAGTTTAGACGAAAAGGTCATTAATTATACCGATCTTCATGATATATTTTTTCATATTTTTTAATCTTTCGAAATAGCACATAAAAAAAACGAAGCCGCGCACCGCTCTGAAATTAAGGGCATGGTGTAGCTACGTTCGTGATCTTTCTAAACAGAGTAAAATTGGAGTGGCGCGCGGCTTAGTTTAGACGAAATATTCATTAATTATACCACTTTTGATGATATATTTTTTTCATATTTTTTAATCCTTCGAAATAACATATAAAAAAAAGCGAAGCCGCGCGCCGCTCTGAAATTAAGGGTATGGTGTAGTTACCTTCGTGGTCTTTTTAAACAGAGTAAAATTGGAACGGGGCGCGGCTTAGTTTATACGAAAAGTTCAAAAATTATACCCCTCTTCATGATATATTTTTTCATATTTTTTAATCTTTCGAAATAAGATATAAAAAAAACGAAGCCGCGCGCCACTCTGAAATTAAAGGTATGGTATAGCTACGTACGTGGTCTCCCTATACAGAGTAAAATTGGGGCGGCGCCCGGCTTAGTTTAGACGAAAAATTAATTGTACCCCTTTTCATAATATATTTTTTTTCATATTTTTTAATATTTCGAAATAGCATATAAAAAAACGAAGCCGCGCGCCGCTCTGAAATTAAGGGTATGGTGTAACTACGTTCGTGGTCTTTCAAAACAGAGTAAAATTGGAGCGGCGCGCGGCAAAGTTTAGACGAAAACTTCAATAATTATACCCCTCTTCATGATATATTTTTTCATATTTTTAAATCATTCGAAATAAGATATAAAAAAACGAAGCCGCACGCCGCTCTGAAATTAAGGGTATGGTGTAGCTACGTCCGTGGTCTCTCCAAACAGAGTAAAATTGGAGCGGCGCGTGGCTTAGTTTAGACGAAAAGTTCATTAATTGTACCCCTTTTCATAATATATTTTTTTCATATTTTTTAATATTTCGAAATAGCATATAAAAAAAAACGAAGCCGCGCGCCGCTCTGAAATGAAGGGTATTGTGTAGCTACCTTCGTGGTCTTTCTAAACAGAGTAAAATTGGAGCGGCGCGCGGCTTAGTTTAGACGAAAAGTTCATTAATTATACCCATCTTCATCATATATTTTTTTCATATTTTTTAATCTTTCGAAATAGCATATAAAAAAAAGCGAAGCCGCGCGCCGCTCTGAAATTAAGGGTATGGTGTAGCTACCTTCGTGGTCTTTCAAAACAGAGTAAAATTGGAGCGGCGCACGGCTTAGTTTAGACGAAAAGATCAATAATTATACCCTTCTTTATGATATATTTTTCCATATTTTTAAATCATTCGAAATAAGATATAAGAAAAACGAAGCCGCGCGCCGATCTGAAATTAAGGGTATGGTATAGCTACGTACGTGGTCTTTCTAAACAGAGTAAAATTGGAGCGGCGCGCGGCTTAGTTTAGACGAAAAGTTCATTAATTATACCGCTTATCATAATATATTTTTTTCATATTTTTTAATATTTCGAAATAGCATATAAAAAAAAGAAGCCGCGCGCCGCTATGAAATTAAGGGTATGGGGTAGCTACCTTCGTGGTCTTTCTAAACAGAGTAAAATTGGAACGGGGCGCGGCTTAGTTTAGACGAAAAGTTCAATAATTATACCCATCTTCATGATATATTTTTTCATATTTTTTAATCTTTCGAAATAAGATATAAAAAAAACGAAGCCGCGCGCCGCTCTGAAATTAAGGGTATGGTGTAGCTATGTACGTGGTCTCCCTAAACAGAGTAAACTTGGGGCGGCGCGCGGCTTAGTTTAGACGAAAAGTTCATTAATTGTACCCCTTTTCATAATATATTTTTTTCATATTTTTTAATATTTCGAAATAGCATATAAAAAAAACGAAGCCGCGCGCCGCTCTGAAATTAAGGGTATGGTGTAGCTACGTTCGTGGTCTTTCAAAACGGAGTAAAATTGAAGCGGCGCGCGGCATAGTTTATAGACGAAAAGTTCAATAATTATACCCATCTTCATGATATACTTTTTCATATTTTTAAATCATTCGAAATAAGATATAAAAAAAAACGAAGCTGCGCGCCGCTCTGAAATTAAGGGTATGGTGTAGCTACGTACGTGGTCTCTCTTAACAGAGTAAAATTGGGGCGGCGCGCGGCTTAGTTTAGACGAAAAGTTCATTAATTGTACCCATTTTCATAATATATTTTTTTCATATTTTTTTTATATTTCGAAATAGCATATAAAAAAAACGAAGCCGCGCGCCGCTCTGAAATTAAGGATATGGTGTAGCTACTTTCGTGGTCTTTCTAAACAGAGTAAAGTTGGAGCGGCGCGCGGCTTAGTTTAGACGAAAAATTCGTCAATTATACCCCTTTTCATAATATATTTTTTTAATATTTTTTAATATTTCGAAATAAGATATAAAAAAACGAAGCCGCGCGCCGCTCTGAAATTAAGGGTATGGTGTAGCTACGTACGTGGTCTCTCCAAACAGAGTAAAATTGGGGCGGCGCGTGGCTTAGTTTAGACGAAAAGTTCAATAATTATACCCATCTTCATGATATATTTTTTCATATTTTTCCATCTTTCGAAATAAGATATAAAAAAAAACGAAGCCGCGCGCCGCTCTGAAATTAAAGGCATGGTGTAGCTACGTTCGTGGTCTTTCAAAACAGAGTAAAATTGGAGCAGCGCGCGGCTTAGTTTAGACGAAAAGTTCATTAATTATACCCTTCTTCATCATATCTTTTTTCATATTTTTTAATCTTTCGAAATAGCATATAATAAAAACGAAGCCGCGCGCCGCTCTGAAATTAAGGGTATGGTGTAGCTACCTTCGTGGTCTTTCAAAACAGAGTAAAATTGGAGCGGCGCGCGGCTTAGTTTAGACGAAAAGTTCAATAATTATACCCCTCTTCATGATATATTTTTTCATATTTTTAAATCTTTCGAAATAAGATATAAAAAAAACGAAGCCGCGCGCCGCTCTGAAATTAAGGGTATGGTGTAGCTACCTTCGTGGTCTTTCAAAACAGAGTAAAATTGGAGCGGCGCGCGGCTTAGCTTAGACGAAAAGTTCAATAATTATACCCCTCTTCATGATATATTTTTTCATATTCTTTAATCTTTCGAAATAAGATATAAAAAAAACGAAGCCGCGCGCCGCTCTGAAATTAAGGGCATGATGTAGCTACGTTCGTGGTCTTTCAAAACAGAGTAAAATTGGAGCGGCGCGCGGCTTAGTTTAGACGAAAAGTTCAATAATTATACCCTTCTTCATGATATATTTTTTCATATTTTTTAATCCTTCGAAATAAGATATAAAAAAAAACGAAGCCGCGCGCCGCTCTGAAATTAAGGGTATGGTGTACATGTAGCTACCTTCGTGGTCTTCCTAAACAGAGTAAAATTGGAGCGGCGCGCGGCTTAGTTTAGGCGAAAAGTTCAATAATTATACCCCTCTTCATGATATATTTTTTCATATTTTTTAATCTTTTGAAATAAGATATAAAAAAAACGAAGCCGCGCGCCGCTCTGAAATTAAAGGCATGGTGTAGCTACGTTCGTGGTCTTTCAAAACAGAGTAAAATTGGAGCGGCGCGCGGCTTAGTTTAGACGAAATGTTCATTAATTATACCATTCTTCATCATATATTTTTTCATATTTTTTAATCTTTCGAAATAGCATATAAAAAAAACGAAGCCGCGCGCCGCTCTGAAATTAAGGGTATGGTGTAGCTACCTTCGTGGTCTTTCTAAACAGAGTAAAATTGGAGCGGCGCGCGGCTCAGTTTAGACGAAAAGTTCAATAATTATACCCCTCTTCATGATATATTTTTCATATTTTAATCTTAGAAACAAGAGTAAAAACGAAGCCGTGCGCCGTCTGAATGGCGATTACGGTAGCTACGTTCATGGTCTTTCAAAACAGAGTAAAATTGGAGCGGCGCGCGGCTTAGTTTAGACGAAAAGTTCATTAATTATACCCCTTTTCATAATATTTTTTTCTTCATGATATATTTTTTCATATCTTTTAATCTTTCGAAATAAGATATAAAAAAAACGAAGCCGCGCGCCGCTCTGAAATTAGGGGTATGGTGTAGCTACCTTCGTGGTCTTTCTGAACAGAGTAAAATTGGTGCAGCGCGCGGCTTAGTTGAGAAGAAAAGTTCATTAATTATACCCTTCTTCATCATATATTTTTTTCATATTTTTTACTCTTTCGATATAGCATATAAAAATAAACGAAGCCGCGCGCCGCTCTGAAATTAAGGGTATGGTGTAGCTACCTTCGTGGTCTTTCTAAACAGAGTAACATTGGAGCGGCGCGCGGCTTAGTTTAGACGAAAAGTTCAATAATTATACCCTTCTTCATGATAATTTTTTTCATATTGTTTAATATTTCGAAATAAGATATAAAAAAAAACGAAGCCGCGCGACGCTCTGAAATTAAGGGTATGGTGTAGCTACCTTCGTGGTCTTTCTAAACAGAGTAAAATTGGAGCGGCGCGCGACTTAGTTTAGGCGAAAGCTTAGTTTAGACGAAAAGTTTATTAATTATACCCTTCTTCATCATATATTTTTTTCATATTTTTTAATCTTTCGAAATAGCATATAAAAAAACGAAGCCGCGCGCCGCAATGAAATTAAGGGTATGGTGTAGCTTCCTTCGTGGTCTTTCTAAACAGAGTAAAATTGGAGCGGCGCGCGGCTTAGTTTAGACGAAAAGTTCATTAATTATACCCCTTTTCATAATATTTTTTTCTTCATGATATATTTTTTCATATCTTTTAATCTTTCGAAATAAGATATAAAAAAAACGAAGCCGCGCGCCGCTCTGAAATTAAGAGTATGGTGTAGCTACCTTCGTGGTCTTTCAAAACAGAGTAAAATTGGAGCGGCGCGCGGCTTAGTTTAGACGAAAAGTTCAATAATTATACCCCTCTTCATGATATATTTTTTCATATTGTTTAATCTTTCGAAATAAGATATAAAAAAACGAAGCCGCGCGCCGCTCTGAAATTAAGGGTATGGTGTAGCTACCTTCGTGGTCTTTCTGAACAGAGTAAAATTGGAGCGGCGCGCGGCTTAGTTTAGGCGAAAGGTTCAATAATTATACCCATCTTCATGATATATTTTTTCATATTTTTTAATCCTTCGAAATAAGATATAAAAAAAACGAAGCCGCGCGCCGCTCTAAAATTAAGGGTATGGTGTAGCTACCTTCGTGGTCTTTCTGAACAGAGTAAAATTGGAGCGGCGCGCGGCTTAGTTTAGGCGAAAGGTTCAATAATTATACCCATCTTCATGATATATTTTTTCATATTTTGTAATCCTTCGAAATAAGATATAAAAAAAACGAAGCCGCGCGCCGCTCTGAAATTAAGGGTATGGTGTAGCTACCTTCGTGGTCTTTCTAAACAGAGTAAAATTGGAGCGGCGTGCGGCTTAGTTTAGGCGAAAAGTTCATTAATTATACCCTTTTCATAATATATTTTTTTCATATTTTTAAATATTTCGAAATAGCATATAAAAAAAACGAAGCCGCGCGCCGCTCTGAAATTAAGGGTATGATGTAGCTATCTTCGTGGTCTTTGTAAACAGAGTAAAATTGGAGCGGCGCGCGGCTTAGTTTAGACGAAAAGTTCATTAATTATACCCCTCTTCATGATATATTTTTTCATATTGTTTAATCTTTCGAAATAAGATATAAAAAAACGAAGCCGCGCGCCGCTCTGAAATTAAGGGTATGGTGTAGCTACCTTCGTGGTCTTTCTGAACAAAGTAAAATTGGAGCGGCGCGCGGCTTAGTTTAGGCGAAAGGTTCAATAATTATACCCATCTTCATGATATATTTTTTCATATTTTGTAATCCTTCGAAATAAGATATAAAAAAACGAAGCCGTGCGCTGCTCTGGAATTAAGGGCATGGTGTAGCTACATTCCTGGTCTTTCAAAACAGAGTAAAATTGGAGCGGCGCGCGGCTTAGTTTAGACGAAAAGTTCATTAATTATACCCGTCTTCATCCTACATTTTTTTCATATTTTTTAATCTTTCGAAATAGCATATAAAAAAACGAAGCCGCGCGCCGCTCTAAAATTAAGGGTATGGTATAGCTACCTTCGTAGTCTTTCTAAACAGAGTAAAATTGGAGCGGCGCCCGGCTTAGTTTAGACGAAAAGTTCATTAATTATACCCCTTTTCATAATATATTTTTTTCATATTTTTTAATCTTTAGAAATAAGATATAAAAAAAACGAAGCCGCGCGCCGCTCTGAAATTAAGAGCATGGTGTAGCTACGTACGTGGTCTTTCAAAACAGAGTAAAATGGGAGCGGCGCGCGGCTTAGCTTAGACGAAAAGTTCATTAATTATACCCATTTGCATGATATATTTTTCTCATATTTTTTAATCTTTCGAAATAAGATATAAAAAAAACGAAGCCGCGCGCCGCTCTAAAATTAAGGGTATAGTGTAGCTACGTACGTGGTCTCTCTAAACAGAGTAAAATTGGGGCGGCGCGCGGCTTAGTTTAGACGAAAAGTTCATTAATTGTACCCCTTTTCATAACATATTTTTTTCATATTTTTTTATATTTCGAAATAGCATATAATAAAAACGAAGACGCGCGCCGCTCTGAAATTAAGGTTATGGTGTAGCTACCTTCGTGGTCTTTCTAACCAGAGTAAAATTGGAGCGACGCGCGGCTTAGTTTAGACGAAGAGTTCATTAATTATACCCCTTTTCATCATATATTTTTTCATATTTTTTAATATTTCGAAATAGCACATAAAAAAACGAAACCCCGCGCCGCTCTGAAATTAAGGGTATGGTGTAGCTACGTTCGTGGCCTTTCTAAGCAGAGTAAAATTGGAGCGGCGCGCGGCTTAGTTTATACGAAAAGCTCAATAATTATACACCGCTTCATGATATATTTTTCCATATTTTTAAATCTTTCGAAATAAGATATAAAAAAACGAAGCCGCGCGCCGCTCTGAAATTAAGGGTATGGTGTAGCTACGTACGTGGTCTCTCTAAACAGAATAAAATTGGGGCGGCGCGCGGCTTAGCTTAGACGAAAAGTTCTTTAATTGTACCCCTTTTCATAACATATTTTTTTCATATTTTTTTATATTTCGAAATAGCATATAATAAAAACGAAGCCGCGCGCCGCTCTGAAATTAAGGTTATGGTGTAGCTACCTTCGTGGTCTTTCTAACCAGAGTAAAATTGGAGCGGCGCGCGGCTTAGTTTAGACGAAAAGTTCATTAATTATACCCATTTTCATAATATATTTTTTCATATTTTTTAATATTTCGAAATAGCACATAAAAAAACGAAGCCTCGCGCCGCTCTGAAATTAAGGGTATGGTGTAGCTACGTTCGTGGCCTTCCTAAACAGAGTAAAATTGGAGCGGCGCGCGGCTTAGTTTCGACGAAAAGTTCATTAATTATACCCCTCTTCATGATATATTTTTTTCATATTTTTTAATCTTTCGAAAAAAGATATAAAAAAACGAAGCCGCGCGCCGCTCTGAAATTAAGGGCATGGTATAGCTACGTTCGTGGTCTTTCAAAACAGAGTAAAATTGGAGCGGCGCGCGGATTAGTTTAGAAGAAAAGTTCATTAATTATACCCATTTTCATAATATATTTTTTTCATATTTTTTAATATTTCGAAATAGCATATAAAAAAAACGAAGCCGCGCGCCGCTCTGAAATTAAGGGTATGGTGTATCTACCTTCGTGGTCTTTCTAAACAGAGTAAAATTGGAGCGGCGCGCGGCTTAGTTTAGGCGAAAAGTTCAATAATTATACCCCTCTTTATGATATATTTTTCATATTTTTTAGTCTTTCGAAATAAGATTTAAAAAAAACGAAGCCGCGCGCCGCTCTGAAATTAAGGGCATGGTATAGCTACGTTCGTGGTCTTTCAAAACAGAGTAAAATTGGAGCGGCGCGCGGCTTAGTTTAGACGAAAAGTTCATTAATTATACCCTTCTTCATCATATATTTTTTTCATATTTTTTAATCTTTCGAAATAGCATATAAAAAAAACGAAGCCGCGCGCCGCTCTGAAATTAAGCGTATGGTGTAGCTACCTTCGTGGTCTTTCTAAACAGAGTAAAATTTGAGCGGCGCGCGGCTTAGTTTAGACGAAAACTTCATTAATTATACCCCTTTTCATAATATATTTTTTTAATATTTTTTAATATTTCGAAATAGTACATAAAAAAACGAAGCCGCGCGCCGCTCTGAAATTAAGGGTATGGTGTAGCTACGTACGTGGTCTTTCAAAGCAGAGTAAAATGGGAGCGGCGCGCGGCTTAGTTTAGACGGAAAGTTCATTAATTATACCCCTTTTCATGATATATTTTTTCATATTTTTTAATCTTTTGAAATAGCATATAAAAAAAACGAAGCCGCGCGCCGCTCTGAAATTAAGGGTATGGTGTAGCTACGTACGTGGTCTCTCTAAACAGAGTAAAATTGAGGCGGCGCGCGGCTTAGTTTAGACGAAAAGTTCATTAATTGTACCCCTTTTCATAATATATTTTTTTCATATTTTTTAATATTTCGAAATAGCATATAAAAAAACGAAGACGCGCGCCGCTCTGAAATTAAGGGTATGGTGTAGCTACCTTCGTGGTCTTTCTAAGCAGAGTAAAATTGGAGCGGCGCGCGGCTTAGTTTAGACGAAAAATTCATTAATTATACCCATCTTCATCATATATTTTTTTCATATTTTTTAATCTTTCGAAATAGCATATAAAAAAAACGAAGCCGGGCGCCGCTCTGAAATTAAGGGTATGGTGTAGCTACCTTCGTGGTCTTTCTAAACAGAGTAAAATTGGAGCGGCGCGCGGCTTAGTTTAGACGAAAAGTTCATTAATTATACCCTTTTTTATAATATATTTTTTTCATATTTTTAAATAATTTCGAAATAGCACATAAAAAAACAAATCCGCGCGCCGCTCTGAAATTAAGGGTATGGTGTAGCTACCTTCGTGGTCTTTCTAAACAGAGTAAAATTGGAGCGGCGCGCGGCTTAGTTTAGACGAAAATTTTATTAATTATATCCCTTTTCATAATATATGTTTTTCATATTTTTTAATATTTCGAAATAGCATATAAAAAAACGAAGACGCGCGCCGCTCTGAAATTAAGGGTATGGTGTAGCTACGTTCGTGGCCTTTCTAAACAGAGTAAAATTGGAGCGGCGCGCGGCTTAGTTTAGACGAAAAGTTCATTAATTATACCATTCTTCATCATATATTTTTTTCATATTTTTTAATCTTTAGAAATAAGATATCAAAAAAACGAAGCCGCGCGCCGCTCTGAAATTAAGAGCATGGTGTAGCTACGTTCGTGGTCTTTCAAAACACAGTAAAATTGGAGCGACGCGCGGCTTAGTTTAGACGAAAAGTTCAATAATTATACCCCTCTTCATGATATATTTTTTCATAATTTTTAATCTTTCGAAATAAGATATAAAAAAAACGAAGCCGCGAGCTGCTCTGAAATTAAGGGTATGGGGTAGCTACCTTCGTGGTCTTTCAAAACAGAGTAAAATTGGGCGGCAAGGCTTAGTTTAGACGAAAAGTTCATTAATTGTACCTTTTCATAATATATTTTTTTCATATTTTTTAATATTTCGAAATAGCATATAAAAAAACGAAGACGCGCGCCGCTCTGAAATTAAGGGTATGGTGTAGCTACCTTCGTGGTCTTTCTAAGCAGAGTAAAATTGGAGCGGCGCGCGGCTTAGTTTAGACGAAAAATTCATTAATTATACCCATCTTCATCATATATTTTTTTCATATTTTTTAATCTTTCGAAATAGCATATAAAAAAACCGAAGCCGGGCGCCGCTCTGAAATTAAGGGTATGGTGTAGCTACCTTCGTGGTCTTTCTAAACAGAGTAAAATTGGAGCGGCGCGCGGCTTAGTTTAGACGAAAAGTTCATTAATTATACCCCTTTTCATAATATATTTTTTTCATATTTTTTAATCTTTAGAAATAAGATATAAAAAAACGAAGCCGCGCGCCGCTCTGAAATTAAGGGTATAGTGTAGCTACGTACGTGGTCTCTCTAAACAGAGTAAAATTGGGGCGGTGCGCGGCTTAGTTTAGACGAAAAGTTCATTAATTGTACCCCTTTTCATAATATATTTTTTTCATATTTTTTAATATTTCGAAATAGCATATAAAAAAAACGAAGCCGCGCGGCGCTCTGAAATTAAGGGTATGGTGTAGCTACCTTCGTGGTCTTTCTAAGCAGAGTAAAATTGGAGCGGCGCGCGGCTTAGTTTAGACGAAAAGTTCATTAATTATACCCATTTTCATAATATATTTTTTTCATATTTTTTAATATTTCGAAATAGCACATAAAAAAACGAAGCCGCGCGCCGCTCTGAAATTAAGGGTATGGTGTAGCTACGGTCGTGGCCTTTCTAAACAGAGTAAAATTGGTGCGGCGCGCGGCTTAGTTTAGACGAAAAGTTCATTAATTATACCCCTCTACATGATATGAGACGAATCGGCATTTCATATGTCGAATATCCATTGAATATCCAATATCAAACGAATATCAAACGAATATCAAATGAATATCAAATGAATATCCAACGAATATCCACTGAATATTTTTGAATATTTAACCTTTGTAAACCGAACCTGTGAAATATGAATCTCCAATGTCCAATATCCAATAGCAAACCCACTTCACACCCCTTAGTTTTGAAGCATATTCATGAAAACTTCATATAAATAGTATTTAACTTTTTCTTATATTCTAACTGTTTGCAGATAATCACAATGTCTATGAAAATTTAGCAAATTGGATGGATGTTGGTGTGCAAAATTCTCGGCTAGAAGGCTTTTAAAGGAAATCCCCATCTCTTAACCTAGGGAAGGGAGATAACCCAATAGAAAAACAGGCAAAATGGCTGCCAAAGTCAAAAACCACCAGCGGACATCCTTAATAGAATGCAAGTTCTTATTCAGAACACATGTCTGTGAGGTCCGACGCCGATCATTCTCAACCATGTGATCGCAAAACTACATCCACGAATGACACACAGAGTAGACGCCTCGGGAATGAAACGTCCACCAGCAGAATCTCACCATATACAGGCAACAATTAAAAGCAACCTTAAGTAATAATTGACTTCATTCGATATCAAATTGAAAAGACGGAAATTGCCATGATTGGATTAATACAAGCCCTCTGGAAGTAAATTCTGGAACTATGAAGGTTGACGTACTTATAAAGGCGGGTCGTGAGCACTGAATCAGCTTCAGTATTTATAGCTTATATCATTAAAAATGCCAGCTTTCAGTATATTTGTCTGTGGAGTCATATGACTTCTCGTCAGTAGACGGGCATCATTTTCCACCACCGGCCCTTACAATGTGGCGTTAAATTTGCTGTTTTGTCGTTATGGGTTGATTTCAAGCGATGTCGCTGTTAAACAGGGCTATATCATCAAACGCCTCCACTCGAAGTTTCCCAAATTTGGCGATAAATATCGCATGCAAAATACCAGCGTAGCGAGCAAGATCTATGGTGGTACGTTTCCTAACTTGTGCCTAATTTCGCTTCACCCGGAGCTAGGGGCCGTATGAACCTATCTATTTCAAGATGTTCATACAATCAAAGCGTGGCGGAGATACATCGTACTCTAAATAGCGGCTTTACAAGGTATATCATATGGATTAAGAATACTGATCAGCTATTTGGATTTGATATTTTTGAAATATCATGAAGTCTTGCTGGTATCATTGAAAACTGTTGACCGATTCTGTCAGGAAATTAGCCTAGGTTTTTGTAACTATGATTATCCTTTTTAGTTGGTGGCCTGTGGATTATGGACGCGGAATTCCTTAATGGGCGACGGCTGAATATTGAATGACGAACTAGACGCTCGTATCACAAAAATCGAACAATTGACGGCATAGCCAACTGAATTTATTTCTGAATGTTGACGCTGTATTTCATTAGAATGGCTCGTGTTCCACACACAAAATATCATTAACTCACCCTTTAAATGGGAGGCGAATCGATCTTTATTTCTCCGTTGCTCATTTTCATGCCACATGCCGGGGGAAGAACCACCCACCAACAAGAAGGGAAAACTCTGTGGGTAAAATAGTGAATAGGCAATATAGCTGAAGCGCAAGCAAAACATTTGCAACGATTCTCTTTTATTTTTATAACTGCTACATCTACTTTCAGCGATGGAAACCAGCATAAAGCTGCCAAATCAGCCAGCCTGAATGAGTAACTGCTCATTGCACCTCTACGTACATTAATGATTGACATTAAAACTCAGTAAAGCGAAGATATATATATATTCTAGCAGGGTGAACAAGGCTCGGAAAATTGGAAACACGTAGGCGGAGTAGTGGTGCGCATTCCGGGTAGATGTAAGAAGGTCGCCGATTCTCCAATCTGTTATTTCTCGATATTCTGTGTCAAAAGCTGATGATTTTGCAAAATCAGTATTTTAGGCAAAATAAATTAGTATAAGCTTCCATGCCAGAAAATGTAAATCGAACGTTGAAAAATAGGGTGGACAGCGTCATCGTATGAAGTCCAATATTTCAGACAAATAACCTTCACGGCATCACCATGTGTGTGCAAGGTCGAATTGCACTATATACTAAGTGCTGACATGCGAGTTTCAGAATGGGAGGTTAAGTTTTTGATATGGATATTACCACAAGTGGGACCTCTGAAGTGAAAATCGGACATCATTTATATCTTGTGAGAATTCAAGCGGCACTTGTGCTATCCGCAACATGCACTGGGTTGGAAATTTGAAATTATCAATCTTTTGTTGTCCGTGATAACCTTTGTCTGATTGGTGAATTGGGGGAATATTACCCATTAATAACTAATACCACATAAGTAATCATAGTAATAGGAACGATTAAGGAGCAGTCAGCTATTCCTCGATCGTTGTGATAGATGATGTATTATATTGCACATGATGGGACAGTGAGTTGTACTATGCTCTCTTAAACGTAAACGTTACCTACTTTCTAAATAGCATTATAATATATACAATATAGATTTTAGGAGCTGCGCAATTATTGAGTCCATCAGAGAGATTTTGAGTCAGATTCGATCTCCGAACTTCCTCTTTGTGAACGATGCGGCCGCCGTGTGGTTTAGAGCTCTTCTATTTTTATATACCTCTAGCGTTTTGGTGCCAAACCCTAAGGCACCGGTTCGACTCTTGCACGGAACTGACCCCACGTGCATTATCAAGAAGTTTCTTCCTTAACAAATGAATATATAAATGCTACTTACTTTCTAAATGTCCTATTCATATATATTCAAAATAAGCGGTTACATATTAAAGAATATTAAAGAATAAGTATACGAATAATTACGCCAAATAAAACATGAGCAAATCATGGCAGTACACTATTGGAGATATAGAATAATTATTCTGTTGTGAAACTGGTATCCTACCACCTTGCATGTTAACTGTCGATGAAGTTTTTTTTTACAATGAAACGATTTACTCTGATTAATTAAAGATTTTAGTTGCACTTAACTTCAAAATCGGTCTCATCCATCAAAATAAATACACATGTACCCCTTGTTATCAAAAGCCCCATAAAAATGTACATATGTCACATGATGTCACTTATTTAATTCTGGGCATAAACGCTGGATAAACGATTAATTATACTACGCCATGATAATTGATCAATGAAACTACCTTATGCTATTATCACGAACGTTGTGGTCCGGTCAAAATGTAGCATATTAACTTTGAGAATGCAGTAGGTACACTACCTGGTTGAAAATCTATACACTGTGCTCTAGAACTGGACGTAGAAATTCATCTGAATGACAACAGCGTAGTCGTCAGTCGGTTTTCAATATTTTACAGTTAGATAAAAGAATTTTTATTTAACGATCGTCGGATTACACGATGAATAAGAACATTAGCTATGAAGCTATTTTTCAGAAAACAAAACATTCAAAATTTTATATATAAAATACCTAAATATAAAATAGAATAGAAGAGTAAAAAGTTATAAAACCTTTAGACAATGTATCAGTATAATACTTGTCTTAAAAGATAAAACTAATAAGGTTATGTACATTAAGCGGCAGCCGCAACTGGCGCCACTCCAGGTGAGAAGCAGCTCTCGAAACTAAACAGTTACACCCCTCAGGTGATTTGGAAGGCTGTTCCACAATTGTTAAGTCGACCTTATTTCATCAGAAGCAGTTTAACGTCCATATTAATGTCATATGAAGATTACCGCTCCCCATTTAAGCATATGCGTACGGTTCAATTCCAGCGTGATATTAGGAGATTGAGGGAAGGGGGTGTAATTAGAGGCCCAGTAGAATGGATTATCGTCCATGTTCTTCGGATTATAAGCTCTTCAAATAGAACCAAAAGGAAATTACTTAGTTAATAGAATAGAATAGAAAACCATGACGTATGTTCTTACTAGCCAGCCCTTATGTGAAGTATTTAGAAACTATTAGATTACCAATAGAGTATACGATGGCTAAATTAATATAATATGTCATATTGTTTCTCTATCGGCGTAGCCATCTGCTTCATCTCTAGTCCAGTTCATTGGTGACATTTATATAGTTTACTGCTGCTAAAGCGTTCTTTCGAAGGGCGTGTCGTTTGCCGCTATGTATTCACAATAAAGTGCCGATGAACTGTCATATGATTAAATTTTCTTCGACCGTGGCTGTGATGTACTGGTTTGTGATGTTCAATTAAATAGTTGAGTGATATTGGAGGTTTATAGGATACTGAGAAAATACAGTCAGAATTTACGAGCGCTTAGCCGACCGTGTATCCACCAGCGGTAGCTTTTGGTCAATCAGAGACAACGGTAGGTGTGTAACCAACCGTGTTTGCGCCAAAAACAGCTGAACTTCGCTCGCGTTCAAAGTGTTTTGATTCAATTTCTCATCATTTATGAATTAATATAATTAAATTGAATTTTCAAGTAAACCTTCATCTTCCTGGTGAGAAGTAAATTAATCTAGGTAAATGAGTTGGTCAAGCCGTCCTCTCATACATTACCAGACGGCGAAATTCGTCGCATTACACCACTTAAATCAAATTTTGACGTGATTTTTCAAATCGTAAACTATGTTAATTTGTAAATTACAAGCGTCTGGTCCGTCATTCATAATTCAGCCGTCGTCCATTAAAGAATATCCGCATTCATAATCCAAAGACCTATTCCATATTCCATATAACAGTATTAGCACCAAATTTATAACGACAATCATAGTATACATAAACATAGGCTTGTTTCCTGCAAGAGAAGAGCGGTCAACAGTTTTCAATGATACCGGCAAGACATCATGATGTTCCAAAAATATCAAATCCGTATCGCTGATCAGTATTCTTAATCCATAATATTCGTTGTAAAGTCGTCATCTAAAGGATGATGTATCTTAGTCATGCTTTGAGTGTGACTGTTCATATGAGTACCATGCGGATCTTGAATTACATGGGTTCATACGGCCTCTAGCCCCGGGTTAAGCGGGATTAGACACAAGTTACGAAACGCAACGCCATAGATCTTGCACGCTACGCTCGTATTTTGCTATCAGCATGCGATATGTATCGCCAAATTTGAGAAACTTTGAGTGGGGGCGCTTGGTGGTGTAGCCCTGTTTTATAAGTTTCTGCAACAATGTTTTGTGACGTTGATTAAAATCGTCACATTTAACACAGGATCTAGCAGTTGCTACTAGGCGTGATATGTATGCGCCATATGCAGGTCCCACTGGAATATTACTGTCCAGAAAGGGATAGTTTACGATGTCGAAATTGTAATCATCTCTTCTGTCATACAGTCGACGAGAGAGAAGGCCCGCTTCATTTTTATAGAGATATGGGCCTAAATATGAGGTGCCTGTAAGGTTATCTGTAGTTTCCTTAAAATCCAGTGAAGGTGGATATATATCCTTCACTGCGTCATTTATATAGCGATTATCCACAGCGAGAAGATCGTCTATATAGCGATTGGTGAATGAGAGGGAACGGGTTGTAATTTTTACCTGTATATGGTGAGATTATGCTGGTGGACATTTCGTCCCGGAGGTCCGCCCCCTATACAGACCTTTTGGTCTTTGATATATGTTGGCATTTGTGGGAAGTTGATGCTGGGTCGACATCGGGCCTTACATACTAGTCTTTTGTGTTAATTGCCGTCATTTACATCTGACGACGATACAGCTCACCAATCTCCAATATACGAGTTGTCACAGCGAAACAGCTCTCCAATCACCAGTATACGAGTTGACAGAGCATTTCCATCATAGCTCTCTAGATTTGTATCTAATACCGCTTACGCCGGTGCTAGGGGCCGTGTGGTCATATCAACTATGTTGCCACATGAACAGGTACAATAAAAGCGTACCTGAGATACAACACATATCACGAATCGTTAGATTCTTGGTATGTACTTTAGAATAGGTTTACCAGAAGACTATTCTGTGAAGTCATATGACGCAGTCAGTATGTCGGCACCTCTTCCCACTTCCCTTATATGTGTTGTAATTTGAATGAAAGCGCCTGCATATAGTCATATTCATAAGAGAACAGATATAGGTCAGCCAATAGGGGTGCACAATTAGTACCCATTGGAATACCTATATGCTGTTGATATATTGTGTTGCCAAATTTCACATAGATATTTTTGATGAGAAATTCAAGCAACTCTTTAAACAAAGAAACATCCCATGAATGGTATGTAGTAGAGCTAAAGAATGCTTTATGGATTCCGACATTAATATATCTACGATCAGGTTTCTTGAACACAGATACTATTAATGAACTTAGACGGTCAATAAGGTCCTGATGAGGAATTGTAGTATAGAGAGTCGAGAAATCCCATGTGGATACATGTCTGTACGGGTTGTAACCTTTAGCAACAAGTTCTTCCGTAGGATATTTTGAGTTTGTCAATATCCACATACATTCAACTCCAGAGTTTTTAGAAGTAGTGGCGCAATACCTTTCCCAAAATGCTTTTACCCCCCGAAGGGCCCTCGTCAACAGGGTTGAAAGAAGCTTGGTGGTGCAGCTTCTAGAACCAGCTATGAATCTAGCTTTGTATGGTGATTTATGCATTTTGGGAGTCCAGTATACTTTTGGTATATCGTTATGTTTGGCTGAAAGACAAATACCTCTTTCTTTGAGAAACGTTTTGTGATTGTTAAATAAATCTTCCAGAGTAAATGCAGTTTGAGAGTAAGTAGACGTATTTGATAACGATATGTTTACACTCAATTCTTCAACCAGCGCCTGGTAATAGTAATATTTACATATGAATATTATATTATTTGGAGTTTTGTCTGCTGGGACTAAGACGAATTTACTCTGGAGATTTGCTAGAACTTCTTGCGAATTAGGGCTTCTCAGTACTTGTTTTGCTTGGGGAAGGGTACTTCTGTCGATATGGCGGATTGTTTCAACGACCTTGCTCTTGGTGAGGTCCACCCAATCAGCGAGTACTGTAGGTTCAACTTTTTCTCGCTTAGACCAATCAATAACGTACTGTTCCAAAGCAGACACGACTATCTTCTGGTCGGCCTTCAGATTTATTTTTCTCGGCTCTCTATATTTAGGTCCCTTCACCAGGAGTAATCTTAGGTCCTTATCACTGACCACATCAAGGTCACCAGTCACAACATGCTTGCATGGTGTATAGATAAAGTTCGACGATTCACAATCACAACTATAGCCCCCCGACGTGTAGAAGTTCCAGTCAAACTCCTTGACAGCATCAGATTAATTGAATATTTTGGCGGCTATAGATTTAGTATACTTATATGAAATGCAAGGAGGTTGTGTGAACTTAAAATAGTTTGGTACAGTGTTGCGTACCTCTGGATCATTCAGGATTCGAGGTAAATTAATAATCCCCAGTCCTTTATCTAAGCAGTTGAGTTTCATGAAAACCCGATCTTGGGATGTTTCGATTATGTTCACCGGACGATACAACCGAAAATACGCTATATCTTGACATACTTTAGTGATTTTGGGTGGTATTGTATTTCCTGAAGACGCAGATTGTTGTATATCTCTGGCTATACGATTTAAAGCTCTCAGAGGTAACGCATACAGAACCGTACGTAAGCTATGTGTACTATTGGGTGTGTTAGTTAAACCCACTAAGTAATTTAAAGTGATATGATCGTGAATCATCGCACTATTAAACTTTCGCCAACCATGGCTGCGATGTCGCCATTGATTGGGTTTAAATAGCTGGGTAATATTGGTTATATTTGAACGGCGGTTTGCAACATTACCGAACTCGCTGACATTATCAATTAAACCATACGGAAACACTGACCCAAGTTCTAGCATCCAGAATAGTTCCCGCTCTCGGATTTTTCTCTCCAATCCAAAGGGGGAATCCTTGGTAGATGGATAGGGAGTGAGTGAGTGAATAGAATTTAACGTCGCTTTCAACAAAGGTAGATGGATAGACGACGTCTATGAACTGAATACTAAAGTTGTCCAAGCCATGGTGGGGTCCAGAAAAATGCTTACCTATAAGCAATTGCTTTTTTCCTAACGGATTTTCTGTGACCATTCACCCTAAGATGGAGTCTTTGGGTGGTCTTGCCAAAATGCTGTTGACCACACTTCTTACAGGAAACTAAATAAATACAGTTTGTAGTAGAACAACTAAGATCAACATACGAGATTACAGAGTATGAGTTACCAGTTAACGCGGAACTAAATGAAGCCCAACATATATTCATTTAGATATAGATGTTTATATTCGCCCCTGCTGTCTTCAGCCATAGTAAAATTTGAATTAACCTGGCCATTTATACCGTTTGTAAACACATCCAATTTCCAGCATCCAGAACCAGTAATTCCCCGAATTCGTCGATCAAAATTAGTTCGCGGAAGATGAATAGATACTGTGTATAATTCGAAAGCCGAAATTCTCCCAGCCATGGCTGAATGTTTACCTATATGCAACAGCTTCTGCTGACAAATGTCCTGTGGTTATTCATCTACAGGTCTAGTCAACATACTTACAAGAAACCAAAACTAAACCCATATATCGAGTCTCTGTTTGATCTTGCCGAACTGTCAAGGCTGACATAGGAATTCATACAATAAGACTTTCCGAAAAGTAGTTGAAGTGAGTAATAATGGAAGGAGGCAAACTACGACGCTCACATTCGAAAATCGTATGTGCATATCTATCCTGAATTTGGATTTGGCCGAGGAACCTATTTTTTCCTTATAATTTCCTGAACGAAGGTAGGAATGTGCAGAGGCTCAGACTTGGGGGCAATTGAATGCCAGCAGAGACCGGGCATTCAGTGTTCATTCATTCCCCACAAAACAATATTACGTCTTATTGAACGAAACACTCATTATGTTCGAGAGACAGGACGGGAATTTAACGAAATTACCAATCGAAAAAAGTCGTCGTTGCAAAAGTGGTGAACGGTTTTCATCGTTGATAACAAGATTGATTATGTTCTATTCTCAAAATCGTTTTCACTGACCAATAGTCCTTACTCCAAATAGATTTCTCAGTGTTTCTCTTAGGTATAATGTATCATCTCAGTCACGCTTTGTTCATTTATACAATATGGACCACAAACCTATACAATAAAGTGTTGTGGTGTTGATTGATATATTTACATTTTTATCCAGGATTGAGGAAAAACTTCAGGGTGAGTTCTGTATATACACCAAGTGCAGGTGCTTATGGAACATTGTTATCCAGTAATTGGTACTTAACTGTGTGATAATTGTAATCGTCTCTCGTGTATAGTCGTCATGGGAGTGGGCCTTTTTTTCATTTGCATAAGCTAATAGTTCGATATATGATAGTCCTTCAAGTCCAGTATATTCTTCGCAGCATATGAATATTCTGTATCGAGGAGATCGGTTGTATATGGCATTTAGCTATCTCTTGACCATTTTGTTGTATATAGGAGAACATATATTAGGAGTTATACCAGGCTATTGCGTGGGTATTCAACGGGGTATTTTGTCGAAAAGATCAATATTTTCACGAGCCCACAGGAAACAGTGTTTACCTGCAGGTGTTACAGTCGCATCACTGACTGAGTTGGTGTATGGGCATGCGCGTACTCGACATCATTGCTATCCGAGAAATTTGAAATGGCATACCAAACTTGGCCAACTGATACTTGGAATACAGTCTGGTGCGCGCAGGTAATTAACTAATCAAAACCATACAGTTTACCCTGAAATGTGATAAATTACAACACATATAAGACAGAACCACATGACTTCACATTATAGTCTTCCGGTTAACCTATTCTAAAGCACATACCAATAATCTAACGATTCGTGATATGTGTTGTATCTCAGGTACGCTTTTATTGTACCTGTTCATGCGGCAACTTGGATGATATGACCACACGGCCCCTAGCACCGGGATAAGCGGTATTAGATACAAATCTAGAGAGCTATGACCACGCCTAGGGTGATGCACGTTTTGGTCAAAACTGTTGGTATATGATGGTCACTTAAATACTATTAATGATAAAGCCGGGCTAATCTTTAACAGAAGAACAGCTGTAGAATTATACCCCTTATGTACTAGTTTTATAGGACAATAATCAATAAACTTAGATGTTCATTAAGCTCCATATGAGAAAAATTGGTATACAGAATCGAGAAATCGCAAGTAGATACGTTTCTCTACGTGTGTATGTCATAAGTTTGCCATATTCGTCATCGAATTTTTGAAATATCATAAAAATAGTCTCCCAAAATAGTTTTGCCAAGGCTCTTATTAACATAGTGGATAAAACTTCTGGAACCAGCCATAAATATAGATCGTGAATGTTGCAGGGTTATACAGAACTCAAACATGTAGGCATATTTAATTTGTTGCATTATCCGCTGCTATATTTATGTAAACATTTCAATCATTCGTCCCTGTCAAAAACGACACTCAATGATGCCATCCGTAGAATTTATTCTCTTGATGCAGGTTAACAAATATGAAGACGGATTAAATTAGCCGCCAATGATATCCAATGTGACAAAGTACACGTTTAATATATATAGAATAAGTATACATAGAATGAAGACTGTTACTTGTCTCAGAATACATATTTTTCTACATTTTCCATGTTCGTGTGTTGGCACACTCAGCAATACAGATTCGTAGACCTCCTCGTCAGGACTGTGAACATATATCACAAGATATCAGATTGAATCTGGGCGGCGATGATACCGCACACCCACGTGAAGCCAAAGAGAAGCGATACAAATACGTGTTTTTGACCTATATTCTCTATAAAACTGAAGCGGGCCTTCACTCTCGTCGACATGAAGACAAAAGAGATGATTACAATTTCGACATTGTAAACTATCTCTTTCTGGAAAGTAATATTCCAGTGGGACCTGCATATGGGGTATACATATCTCGCCTTGTAGCATTTTTATATCCTGTGTTAAATGTCACGATTTCAATCAACGTCGCAATTACAAGCGTCTCATCCGTCATTCATAATTCAGCCGTCGTCCATTAAAGAATATCCGCGCCCATAATCCAAAGACCTATTCCATATTCCATATAGTAGTATTAGCACCAAATTCAAAAAGACAATCATAGTATACATAAATACAGGCTAGTTTCCTGCTAGAGAGAAGCGGTCAACAGTTTTCATTGATGCGGGCAAGACATCATGATGTCCCAAAATAACAAATCCATATAACTGATCAGTATTCTTAATCCATAATAATCGTTGAAAGAACATTATTACAGAAACTTATAACACAGGGCTATACCATCAAGCGCCTCCACTCAAAAGTTTTTCAAATTTGGCGATACATATGGCATGCTGATAACAAAGTGTGAGCGTAGTATACAAGATCAATGGCTTTGCTTTTCGTAACTTGTGTTTAATTCCGCTTAACCCGGGGCTACGGGCCGTACGAACCCTTTTACTTCAAGATCCTCGTGGTTCTCATATGAACAGTCACAATCAAAGGGTGACTGAGATACACCATGCTCTAAATGACGACTTTACAACGAATATCACACGGATTAACAATACGAATCAGCGATACGGATTTGATATTTTGAAACATCATGATGTCTTGCCGGCATCATTGAAAACTGTTGACCGATTCTCTCTTGCAGGAAACGGGCCTATGTTTATGTATGGTGTTAATGCTGTTATATAGAATATGGAATAGGTTTTAGGATTATGGACACGGATATTCTTCATTGGACGACGGCTAAGTTATGAATGACTGACCAGACGCTTGTAACTACACATTCAACGATGAATGCCACGAACGGTCCGACAAGGGATAAACTAATGCGCACCAACGATATCAGGGCCATGTATTATTGTAGACGATCATCTTCCCTGACCCAATATGGATTTCTGGCAAAGCAGTTTGGATGAAGGATACATCAGAACAAACTTTCAATGTCTCTACAGACTAGTCTTCTGTGTTAAATGCCGTAATTTTCATCTGACGACGATACAGTTCACCAATCCCCAGTGTACGAGTTGTCACAGCAAAACAGCTCTCACCAATTACCAATACACGAGTTGTCAGAGCATTTCCATCATAGCTCTCTAGATTTGTATCTAATACCGCTTATGCCGGTGCTAGGGCCGTGTGGTCATATCATCCATGCTGCCACATGAACAGGTACAATAAAAACGTACCTGAGATACAACACATATCACGAATCGTTAGATTCTTGGTATGTGCTTTAGAATAGGTTAACCGGAAGACTATACTGTGAAGTCAAGTGACTCTGTCAGTATGTCGGCACCTCTTCCCACTTCCCTTATATGTGTTGTAATATTTATCTGTATATGGCGTGATTCTGCCGGTGGACGTTTCTTCCCCGAGGCCCGCCCCCTGTACAGACCTTTTGGCCTTTGATATATGTTGGCATTTGTGGGAAGTTGATGCTGGGTCGACATCGGACCTTACAGACTAGTATTTTGTGTTAAATGCCGTCATTATCATCTGACGACGATACAGCTCACCAATCCCCAGTGTAAGAGTTGTCACAGCGAAACAGCTAACCAATTACCAATATACGAGTTGTCAGAGCATTTCCATCATAGCTCTCTAGATTTGTATCTAATACCGCATATGCTGGTGCTAGGGGCCGTGTGGTCATATCATCCAAGTTGCCAAATGAACAGGTACAATAAAAGCGTACCTGAGATACAACGCATATCACGAATCGTTAGATTCTTGGTATGTGCTTTAGAATAGGTTAACCGGAAGACTATACTGTGCAGTCATGTGACTCTGTCAGTATGTCGGCACCTCGTCCCACTTCCCTTATATGTGTTGCAATCTCCACAATGGAAGATCCTGTACTCGTTCAGATTTATCGTCCCTTTGTGATACTTAAAGGATGCAGTCTTTATCCCTTGTTAAGTTATATTCAATGAACACACAATTAAATATCGGTTCAATGAGCAGGAATTCCACATGTTCAAGACAGTTGAGTCTGTAACATTCGCTGTGAAGAAACGTCGCTGGCGCTTGTGTTATAGTACTACCTATGGAGAGAAAATCGTCCTTCCAATCTTCGCTCCATGAACAAGGCACCGGTGCCGACGACAGAGCCACTGTGCTATTATTCTTGTCAGAGTATATCCACGTCATCGTAAGGACTTCTTTAAGTGCTTCTTCCATATCCTTCGACTTCGGTCTGAGATCATCACATCTCCAAATATATTTGGTAATCACTATCATATACCAAATAACCCTGCTGAATGCAAATGTGATACTTCTTTATTCGAACTGTGTAAATTAACGAGTATAATTACAGAAACGAAGCTACTAGGCGTTGTCAGCAGAAGTCAATAAAATACACACAGTGTTGAATTACAGTCCTAACAATACTATAAATTCCCCGCTACAAGGTACACTATATTAGACAGGAATATTGGTTTGAGAAATATTTTAATCGTATATTTCTATATGTTTATATATATTGTCGCAATCAAGGATGTTCCGAGGAATATACGTCAGTTTGGCAATGAGGAAATCCCAAGTAGTGCAGGTTAACTGAAAACAAACTTCATTGATTGAGAAACTCACTTGGGTTTTACCAGTTTGATAACCTTTCACTGCCCATTGTAATTTGTGAGGCTCACCAAGTGCTTGGACTTGCTTGAATCTGTTACCTGACACTCATATGCTGTTTGTCCTGCATCTTTTAGGCAGGCGTAACTTTTACCTTAATGTGACAATATATATTGATACACGAACATATATGTGCTAGTTTCTTTATTGATTTCTGCTGGCACAGATAGATAACTCGATAACTTCATAGGCATATACAACTTCTTTTTAGGAAGTTCGAGGGCGAAAACAATAAAATATATCAATGAAAGAGAACTATAATCATATAGATAGAATATTATATAGATATACAAATCGAATTAGAACATTCTAATATATCAAATCTCAATAAACAGAGAAACATGATCCTTAAAAAATGGCAAAGAGTGGCTTCAATAATGTCGTGATGAACGTATCAATATATAAAACAAATACTGGCATTGCAAGTTGGACTACAAATATATATGTATTAAAAATGCGCATGTCTTAGTCCATGACAGTATATTAAGATAGTCAATAAGAGCTATCGGCTACAAATTGTGAAAATAAAGAAAATTTACACGCAGTTTTAAAAGCGTCGATTGTATGTATTACTTTAATATGAGCTGGCTAATGGTTAAAATCAGACGAACCAGTGATTTGGATTGAGCGCTCAACAATTTCAGCCCGATCCCCAGGAATACGCAATAAAAGGTGAGTGGAAGATCCAGCTGGCGCATAATTCTCAAACAGCTGAATAGCTTTAAAAATAAAGGTAAGTTTGTTCATTTTCAACTTATATGCTAAATTACAACACATATAAGGGAAGTGGGAAGAGGTGCCGACATACTGACTGCGTCATATGACTTCACAGAATAGTCTTCTGGTAAACCTATTCTAAAGCACATACCAAGAATCTAACGATTCGTGATATGTGTTGTATCTCAGGTACGCTTTTATTGTACCTGTTCATGTGGCAACATGGATGATATGACCACACGGCCCCTAGCACCGGCCTAAGCGGTATTAGATACAAATCTAGAGAGCTATGATGGAAATGCTCTGACAACTCGTATACTGGTAAGTGGTGAGCTGTTTCGCTGTGACAACTCGCACATTGGCGATTGGTGAGCTGTATCGTCATGAGGTGTAAATGACGGCAATTAACACAAAAGACTAGTCTGTAAGGGCCGATGTCGACCCAGCATCAACGCCCAGAAGCTGTGTTTCTGTAATTATATTTCTAATTATTTGGCAATTTGTCAAATATATCCGGTTGAAAATGAGGTCAAATAATATTTATTCAATGAAAATTCGTTAGCCGTCATCTTAACAAGTGGACTAGATACACAACCAGATTGGGGGAAAAATTGACAAAATGCAGTGCCATATATTTTTAAACGCTGAATCAGATATTTACATGGCAATCATTAATATTGTCACTAAACTATCAGATAATATTAAAATAATATTAAGCAATACTTTTAGGACACGTTCATAAAATATTCAGATTGGCGGCAAAATAAACCTTTTTTTATCAATTTTATTGTATCGATTAGTATATACAGCCACTTCCCATGCATTCTGAGCCAGTCCGATGGTGCTACAATAGATTATGTAAGCATATAGACACTTCAATTTGACAATTTGTCTCTTCGTCTATGAAACAATAAATGATATGCAAACTGATGTCCGTTAACAGTTACAAAAAAATTACTTTGTAGAAAGTAGAAAGTTGTTCACTTTTAGACTCGTAAGAGTCTAAAAGTAAACAACTTTCTACTTTTCTTTCTAATTTCACGTACAAAATATTAATGTATTTTCTCCAGCCAACCAATATCAGCCAGAAAAACGGTGTTGGCCCAACACCATTTTTTAGCGTTGAGGCCAGTTCAACACCAATAAGTGGTGTTGAGAAACGGTGTTGACATAATTCAACACCAAAATGTGGTGTTGAGGCCAGTTCAATACCAAAAAACGGTGTTGAGAAAATGATGTTGACCCAATACTGAAAAATAGTGTCGAGACCAGTACAACACCAAAAAACGGTGTTGAAAGAATGGTGTTGAAAATCTAACACTGAAAAATGGTGTTGAGACCAGTTCAAAAAAAAAAACAGTGTTAAGAAAAGGGGGCGATTTTCACCGTTAATTCGGATTTCCGCCCCCTTGGAGGTTGGTAATCGTTTGCAATCGATAAAATATTATTAATAATGTAACATTTAACAGCTCAAAGAATCAATTGTGTGATAAAGATTCCAGAAAAGAGTAATAAACAGCTATAAATACAACAGTGGCTTAACTCAGCTGCCAAATTTCTGGGGTGACGCCGTTATTGTCGGCATATAGCACATACATGTACCAGTACGTGAGTTCTATTGATATCTCCACATGTTAATCTGTATAATTAACAGCTTTACAAAGCAGAAGAAGAAAAAAATTATTAAAACAAATTATCCGTAAACGGCTATATGCTGACAATAACGCTAAATCAAGAATATATCTGCGTTATTTACTATTTCATGATCAATAAGTCAATCATTAAGGCAATCATTCAATCTGTATAATTAACAGCCTTATGAAAACAGAAGGGGGAAAAAAGTAAAACAGATTATCCGTGCTATATGCTGACAATAACGGTGTTTACCGCTGTGTTAACCCCATCCAATCGTATTACTCTGTTGAAGAATTTAGCCTATTATACGACTTAAAAGTCAACTTTCTAGAATACTATGGAATACTTTCAGCGATTGAAGCTTTTAAAAAAAATACAAAAAACTGATAATATTGTAAACATAAGCACTGTAAGGCCAAATGTTTTACATCACCTAAACATCTTTTCTAAAATCTACTAAAGGCTGTAAACATTGTTATAACATTCTAATGATCAAGCCTATAAACCATTTTAACAGAATAAATAGGAGCCCAGATTAAATATACAGCATATTATATTATACAGCAGATGTTCAAGCACTACCGTTTAAAACGACTGGCTGTTCTACACTAATATATTTCCAGTTTCGAATTAACAACAAAATTTTAGCGACAAACTACTTTTTAAAATTTTTGGTATAAAAGACAGTGAATCCTGTTCATTCTGTGACTATCAGAGGGAGACCATAGAACATTTATTTTGGGACTGTGATTATATCCGCCAGCTCTGGCGAGACACCGAGACATGGTTACGTAAAAAAAAGAATTTATCCATTCATTTGACGCGAACATCGGTCTTTACCGAGAGACCACAAAATCAGATTTTTCAACCATATTAAATCTAATTTTAATTGTAGTCAAGCACTACATTTGTCAGTCAAAAACAAAAGCTCGAAAAACGCATATTTTCGCGATTCAAGATATTATTAAACAAAGATTTGAAATTGAAAAATACGAAACAGATAGAAACGTTCAACAAAATTTGGGAAGCATGGCTCGATGGAATAACATTGTGTATCATGCACAATGACATATAACCTATTAAGATGGACTGCTATATAAAAAAGAAATAAGGTACTGGAGACTGAATGTCAGGTAAATCGTCAGTAAAACTTATTACAAAAATATATATATATGAGTAAATATTTATTTATATAACAGAAGTGAAAGTTGTGAAACTTCATTGTTTGAATTGGCCAAAAAGGAGATAAATATATTTATATATATATGCTTTTTCTACTAAACTTCGGTTCGGTGTGTGTGGATGGAAGGGTGTGTGTATATGCGTTTGTGTGAGTGATGAAAACAAAGTGTCAGATTCATTTATTTTTGGAGATGGCATAACAAAGACTTTGCAAATAAAAAACATTCAAAAAATAATTAAAAAAATCCATACCACAGTCGGTCTGTGAAAAACCCGTCGAACTGAAACGACAAGGATTTCATTTCTCTGAAAGAAAAAAAGACGAATCAATACTTTTGACGGACTTGTTAATATACTCACGTTCTATTATTAATTGCTGATTTCATGTGTCGAGAAATTTTACCAATAATGGTGAGTGAGTGAATAGGGTTTAACGTCGCTTTCAAAATTTTTTCAGCTATATCACGACGGCCAATAATGAAAGTAAATACCGCTCATTTCAGTGCAATCACGCTTTCGACAAACGGTTACATATATTTTTCTACCAATAATATCGCGTGTTGTATGTGCGAAAGGCTGATAGGAAATGTTCAAACACTTCCATCGAGGGTTTACATGTATATTCTTCGGTTTCCAGTAAACTACCAGCCCCTCCTGTGGTTTTCAAAGCCAACGTATATCTGAATACCCGAGAAATGTCTGACGAAACGTGGTTCAATAATTTTCATGTCAAGATAAAAATAATTATTTCAATAAAGATCTATCATTCTGATATACTTTTAGGGGAACATATGGACTTTTATTCTAGAGCAGGAGAATTTATTTCAATGCGCAATTCCTGGATGTATATCATCCGTTGATTCAAATTTTTATTGGTTTTCACAATGAACATGGGCATGTCGGAGAGCTTCTTGAATAGGTCAGTCAGATTTGTTGGATGATTCCATCCTGACCTGTGTTCCGGGTGTAGGTCTGATGCACATCAGGAAATGTTGACAATGGCAAAATTAACCGCCTAGTGAAATTACAGAAAAGGGCTACCAAAACAGTTCTAAAGGCCCAATTGGACAGTTTCGGCTGATATGTTTTCCACTTCAGGTGGATTGGGCTGCCTCACAGAATTCTACTATACAAGGCAGTAATGGACCTTATTTCGACCCTCGCCAAGCTGAATCAGAGGAGGGAAGCGTGGATACTTGGTCATACCACGCCATAATCTAGAATTATTCCGACAAATCTTTCAGTGCTCTGCAGGTAAAGATTAGAACATTATTCTTATCGAGATAAAACCTTGTTTACCGGTATACTTCCATCTCAAGCGCAGCATGGACTGCATTTTCTCGTCTGTAGTGGATGTCAGAAAGTATACTTTGGGGAAAACGGAAGATAGATGTACGTGTACACAGACAAAAAAGAGAGACATCCGAATTAAGACTCCTCAGCGCCAGCAAAACACAGAGGCATCTGTGCTAATAACACGAAAATATAGTTTAGAATCTTTCCCTCTAATAAAATGAATAGCAATGATGTTTCTAAAAGGCTAAAAATATTTTATACAAATATTCAATCGTGATTCAATCGTGATTTGAACCGTTAGAACATGGAACAACGACAAAAGTGATTCGGCAAATGCATAATTAAACTTCTTAACAGAAATCAATCAAATATCTTTCAAAGTTTTGATAGTATCCTAGATTCCTAATTCTGATGTTAAATGTTACAGATATGTAGCAGCTTTACGTCGTATATTATTCCCTTTAAATCTGCGGTATTTATCAACATAACTATTATAATTAATGGATAATCAGTTCTATGATATTAATGATATTAATTGATTTATTTTGGAATTGCCACGTTCATATCGGATATATATCCCTCGTTTTTCTTTTGAGCATTTTAAACAGCCAGAACCAACAACCAACAAAATGGGTTATAATTGTTCACGTTTTACAACTTTGGCAGCACCTGAACAAAGGAGTTATTTTAGAAAATAAATACAGATAAACTTAACTGCTAATTGTCAAATAGCTTAACTTTTATATGCTTTCACCACAGTTCTCTTTAATCACAGTTGAGACTAATGATCTGACAGACAGTGAATGTCGGGATATATTTCCAGTGAGAGTTCCTTTATTTATTGTATCCTGTTGTGCAACTGATGGCAACTGAAGACTTCAAGGTAGATTCAACATATGTCCGAACAAACTCCATAGGGGAAAGCCTACCTGGAGTATCTACGGCATTTCAAGCCGAATGTCAATGTGGAGAATGTGGGAGGCCAAAAAAGCCTTTGGGTGTGTGCAAGATGATTCCAATGCAGACCGAAACTACGATTTGTAGACGGCGAGGGCCAAATACACCGATGAAATTCATGGATTTATGGATCGAAAGGAGAAGAAATAACCTGAAAATGCGCTTGAAAAATCTGAAGCTCAAGGAGAACAAGAAGAAGACAAATTCGCAAAGCAAGTACTTGGTTGACAGAAACCACTAAGTTTGATGGACCAGACAGGGAGTCAGCGCCATACGACTGAACATGTGAAAACGTTGGTTGCAGAGCGCCAGAACAAGAAGGAATTGTTTTCAGTGCCTAAGTCACGGCTGAGGTACAACCAGTCCATTGTTTGCCCACCATCTGTAGAGATATATCTTTGTTCTTGTTCAATCGCGTGGGAAGAGTGCTTTCCTGTGAGCAACTTGCCAATAACTTGAAGATCATCATCACGGAATACCAGAAGTATCTGACTGCGACTCTAAAGCACACCAGCGCCGCCATCGATTGCAGATCACATTTCCCGACAAAAGCAAAACGCTTCAGAAGAAGAGGGAGGTTTTATGGAATTACATGTACCATATTCTTCCTGCAAGAAATGCCAGCAGAAGGAAGACCTTTTTCCCGAATCCTATTGCTGGGAAGCGCACATGAGATCGTTAGAAAGTCTAAGAAATAATACATTGAAGAAATGTTACCAATCTGCACTCCTGGGTACCTGCCAACAGAAATAATGTTGCGGATAAGAATATCGGAACATACCAGATCTTTTTACCACTTGTATGAGGTTTCATACGATGGTGAGAATGATGCTTACCGATTGAGTCTCGAAAAGGACTGGAATCGCGAAGATTTCAAGTCGTAGACAGCTCGAGGTAAAAGTCCTCTTGTCTACGTTTGCAGTTGTCCCTGCTTCCCACACGATTGCCATCTTACCTCATTAACAGTTGCAGCACTCTGTCGTTCATGGCATCCTTGATATGAGATACATAGTGGAATTATTAACATTTGTACCATTTACCAACATGGTAGTTAATGTCCGGAATCTGGCATCACAGCTACAAAAATAACCTGTTTACCAACATGCTCAGGATGGCCCCACAATATTTTCTAATTGTAACAAGGATTTTCTTCACGTTACCACTGGGCATCTCCCAGCCTCTTTAGCGCAAGTTTGACTTCAGTAATAATTTGCTGACGTTCTGTCCTCCCTCTTCCCTGATCAATGTGTAAACTTCGTTAAACCCTATTCACCCACTCACTCCCTTATCAAGTATCAGAGAGAGAGAGAGAATTATGGTTTAATGTAGCGTTCAGTAGAATTTCAGCTATATAGCGACGATCAAACACAATTCTAACCGTTCTGACAAAAACAAGTCAACAACCCAGCAATCCAGAAGTAATCAATCCAACACACCATAAGACATGTACATACATTGGAATTTATGTAACAAATTGATTTCCTTCAAATAACCTAAAATAGAGTATTCTTTCATCCGACAAAAAATATCTTCTGAAGCAGCTGCTTGATAAACAGAAACTCTTACAATGGACAGCATTTAACGTCGCTTTCAAGCAGACACCCGCCATCCACCCTATATAACACAGAGGGCAGCACAAGGCACATACAGGCCGTTTACATTGGTGCAATAAAGAAAAGTGCATTTACATTGCTAAGACACCACATAATCAAGTTCCTGTGTCTTCCCAACGAAGGGTATTGAAGCAACAGGAATCTGTGCCCACCCAACCACTCGCCAAATGACACTCCTTGGCATATTTATACATCATCAAATCGTTAAATCATTGGTGGAGATTGCGCTTGTTCTGCTTTCTTGGTGGTTATGGAGAACAAATAATCTTCACAACCTCAACAATAACGCCGAATGTATTTGGTAAGGGAGAACTTGTGTTGCGGTGCGCTAGGTAGTGTAATATACTTTCTATGTACCTTTGATGTCATTCTCACACAAACTACATTTGGTTTCATACTATATTCGTATATGAATATATCAATTTCAATATATGATTCCATTTAATTCCTTTGCCATTCATATAGTGGTTCTGCATTATTACCTTTAGCGTGTTGTTTATGAAGCTTATTTTTCTCACAAAAGTAATTGAGAATACCATACCGGGTTATTCAGCTTTTATTGTAATTGTTACCTATCAAATCTTTATTAATGCGAGATCAGGCCTAACAATTTCCATGTGGCCTGGAGTGACAGGGCGATTTGTAATTTGAGGCAATGCAAATATCATATCCATAAGAGATTATATCTCTTATTACTAAGTGTTAACTTAATTGAAGGTTTCATATAGAATTATTTGCCAATAATGCTTACTATACTCCTGTAGGATCGCATCAATGAACAGCAAATGGGCTCGAACGATGATATTCAATTGGTGTTATTCTGAATGTACTGTCGTCCGTGATAACATGGGATGTCATATACTTTTATCGCGGGGAAGATATCCATATCGCATAATTAATCAGTCTTCTACGATTGATGCACTGGTGATTATCAGTCGGTCGGATGATGTTTGAACAGTTAAAATATGTTACAATACAAGCATGAGATCGGACATTCATTAGCTAGCTGTCGTCCACGACTATAATCGAAGTACCCGGATAACACGGCTTTATTAACATTGTCAATATCCCTGATATTATTAATGATTTCCATAACGACAGTGCTCCATTATCGCATTCAGAAAGTCTATTATACATGTATACAAGGGTTTCAAGGAGGGATTGGTGGTGAAATAGACGAACAGAAAACAACCAGACAGTGTCTGAGCATGCCTTCGACATTCTATATTATAATAGCAATTGGTTCCAGCAAATTCCAGCAATGAGACAAATGCACACCGTCTGACAAGATTAAGAAACTATAGACAATATATGTTGAAAAATATCTGGAATTTGCTCGAAGAATGTCAACTTCAAGTGATGACTGAAAGTCCGGTTTGTTTGTTCAATTTTTCGACCTTTATTTGATCATCGTCAAGAACATGATGTTAAAGCATAGGTAGACATAAGGTGTATCAATATATTTAGCAGACAAAAGTCACTCTCCTACATTGAGCTTCTTAGTATGGTTTCTAAGTTCAAAATGCTATCGTGTTAAAATATCGTATGTGAAATATATTCAAACAACATTTGGATACAAAGAGGAGAAAGGCTTAATCGAAAGGCTTAATCGACTTTTGATTAAAAATGTGTGCACGGGTATACATTCCTTATAACCATGAACAAAATAAGGAAAACAAACGGAGTTTATTTTATGATGTTAGACTCATTTGTCAACTTTTCGGAAGGCTTAATGTGACTTTAGCCAAGTAAAATAAAAAGAAACAGTTTCTCGATTGGGTATTGAAATTAAAAGTAGCTAGGTAATACACGATACTAGTAATATCACTCCGGCAAAACAGAAGGTAGCGAAATACCTGACTTGATCACCAGGCCAAAACTGACGGCAAAAACTGTGCAAACATCAACTGGAAGAATTTGAGACTAAAAAACGATGGCTACATGTTTGTCTATGTTTGCAAATGTTTCCGGTCACAAAGAACGGATGAGATAGCGAGAAACGAAACACCATTTCTGTCTGTCATTGTATCTGGTGACGTCCTAGGCTGACATGGATCAAATCAGGAACAGCATGGATAGTCCGAATAGAGAATAATTGATGCAAAATATTGAGACCGAAGCCATCGCTGGGTTATTTGATGTTCCCTTGACAATATTTCCCGGCTCGGTCTCAGTCTCGTCTTTGATAAGTTCATCGTGGATGTAGGATATGACATCGGAACAAAGTCTCAAAGTTTCCCCACAGTTGAAGAGCCTGGACTCATTCAGGTATATCGTTCGGTTATCATATTTCAGAGATGAGGACTTTGGGTCATACTTGAAGCTTGCCAATGTCATGTTATATTCAATAA
>JAVTVY010009278.1:0-46408 GCA_036873755.1 Hanleya hanleyi | reverse complement strand
ACGAGCAGAATGATGCAGTCGTGTCGAGAAATCTTTTGAAGAACTTCCAGAATCAGGGCCATCGGTGGGTAGGCATAAGCTAGGAAGTTGTCCCAGTTGATAGACAGAGCGTCGATGGCGAAGGCTCGAGGATCCAGAATCGGACTGACGAACAGGGCTAACAGGGCGTTGTTCCTCGTCGCAAACAGATCGATCAAAGGTGACTCCCAAATGCTGCAAATCTGCCGGAACACCTCCCGATGAAGTTGCCACTCTGTCTGAAGAACGGTGTCTGGCCGGGACAAGCTGTCCGCTAAGACATTGAGACGACCGGGAACATGGCGAGCATGGATATGACAATGATGAAGGCGAGCCCAGTCGTACAGATCCCACACCAGATGAAACGTTGATAGCGATCGGGTGGTACCCATCTTGTTGATGTGGGCAATAACCGTGGAGTTGTCCGTCGCGATGAGAAGAGACGAGTTCGTGAGACGTTGACTCCAATGTTGAACCGCTAGGATGACTGCCTTCATCTCCAGAAGGTTGATGTGAAGTCTGGCATCCAATGTTGACCATCTGCCGGAGACTTCCAAGTCGTCCAGATGGGCTCCCCAGCCGGTCTCCGAAGCATCCTCCGGAGGATACACCAGTTGTAACCGAGTATCGAATATCGCTCCAATGTATCGGCGCACCTGCGCCGGGACTAACTCTGACTTGAGAGGATGAGGGATGAAACCTAGGTGACGTAACACCAGTAGCGTGAACCGGACCTGGGCGTTGAGGAGAGACTCGTCCACCGCCCACAGGAGTATGTCGTCGATATAGACCTCGATTTGAATCCCTCGTAAGTGAAGAAAGGCCATAACCGGTGTAGTGATCCGGGTAAACAACCAAGGGGCGATGTTGACACCGAAAGGAAGCACCTGCCATTCGAAGCGGCGATCGTTGATCATGAAGCGTAGGTAACGGCGATGACGTGGATGAATTGGTATATGAAGATACGCGTCCTGGAGATCGACTGAGGCCAACCAATCCTGGAGATGTACGCGGGCCCGAATCGATGTCACAGAAGGCATCTTGAAATGAGGTGGAGAGATGAGATGAAGCTTGTTCAAAACCTTTAGGTCGATCACCATTCGCATCTGGTCTGAGTCCTTCTTTGGTACCAGAAACACGTGGCTGTAAAAACCCACACTGTCTTCGGTCCGTGGTAACTCCCTTACTGCTCCCTTGTCGATGAGCGTGGAGACCGAAGATAGCAGCGTCTGTAAGTGATCTGCAGGAACTGGCAGACGAGAGGAACGAGGCCAAGCGATGAGTTTGGGCAGTGACTGAAAATTGAATAGGAAGCCCTCCTTTAAAACTCTTATAATTCAGGCGTCGTCGGTGATGAGCCGCCAATTCTCGTGGAAGACTTGCAGACGCCCGCCCACAACCTGATGAGTAAATGAGCGGAAGGCAGGAAGTTGAAAATCTTCGGCTTGAACAGGAACGGGGATGGAATAGTCATTTGTTGGAATGTCCACTTCGTTTGGAAGATTTTCCCCGAAAGGAACGGCGACCACGACCTCGTGGAGGTTTGTCAATGCCACGAAAATTACTTCGAGGGGCCCCCTCCTGTTGGGTGGTAGTGGAAGAGGAAGTACGACCTCGTCTCGATTTACGATCCGCGGCGACGCCCGGACGACGAGCTACAGAAGCAATCAAGCGAGATGTCCGTTCATCACGAACCGAGGGCATAACAGACTCAATAGCATTGTTGAAGATGAACTCGGATGCCAAAGGTTGATGAAGCAATTGATCCTTAACCAAACAAGGGACATCCGGTTTGAGCACCTTAAGTAAGGAATCCCGTTGCGCTTGAACAAGTGAAACATAAGAATACGAACTAGCTTCGATGACTCGACGGTTAGCGTGAACGAGCGTGTCCATAAAACCACGCAGATAAGCCACACGACCCGGAGCAAATAAGCCGACCCATCGACTCGAAGTGATGTAGGATCTAAAGCAATTCGAGAAGCCGCTAACAGAAACCAATCTGCGGTAGACGAAGCACGTTGTATTTCTTGCAACATTTCCAAATTATTCTCCATAACTTTGGAAGTGACCGATACAGGAGCCAACCTGGCCACCTTAGAAATGTAACTCAAATCCCGATCTCGTTTGGGTGGTTTGTCGGGCAACACGTTATCATGTATGTCAAAATGCAAACGAAAACGAGGTTTACGCAACTTGTTGTCGTCCTCTAATTGTCGATCAAACTTCACTAAATTATCCTTCCAGGCTGGTGATGGCGCACACGAAGGACGAGATGCAGACGTCGACGACGTAAAGGCCGATGAAGCCGCCGTCCGACCTTCTAAACGTGACGGCAGAACAATCGAAGCACGCGGCATATCCGGTAGCAACGATAAAAGCGCATCCATTTTATCCGAAAAATCCATCTTAGACGCAAGTTCCGGCTCTTCTTTTGAAGAGGCGGAATCATCAGAATCATCATCTGAACTCGACGAAACCGGCAAAGGCGGACGAGAGATGTGACTTCGGCGAGAAGTAGGCAAGTTATGGACGATCGCATGATCAAGAAACGGAGTCTGCGACAGATGAACGTGGCGATCTAGATCAGAAGGCGATACCGCAAGCCGTGCCAAACGGCGTGGAGACGCAGGAGAATGTAGAATTGAAGTACGAGAACGGCGAACCGAAGAACGGGAAGGCCGAAATGTAGTACTAGAATCACCCGGTGGACGAGAACTACGAACCGGAGAACGAGATCGTCGTACAGGAGAATGAGAACAACGCACATGTGAATACAAGCGATGTGGTGTAATAGAACGTCGCGGTGAAACAACAACCTGAACCGGGGAACGAGAACGTGAACGGCTTTGTGGTGTACGTGAGCGTCGAGTAGAAACGTGGTACCGACGATGTGAAGAATCAACATCCGCAATAGTCGGAGACCCCAAATCAGCAATTTGAACACTCAAAGGTAGGTCCGAACGACCCACCATAGAACGAGAAACGGATTTAGAACTCTTTTGATTTAACCCGTAAAGGACAAACCGACACACGCCGACGTTTAATTCGTTCAGAGGTAACGGAGTGTGATAAACCAATAGACAATGGAGAGGTCGAGATAGTATGCGACCCCACTGCTTTCTTTTGTCCGACGAGAACAATGGATTGCTCAGGCATGGCAGGTTTGGGGCGAGAAGCCTTTGTTGAAGTAGACAAAGGAACCGGTTTTGCTGCAGACATAGCCAAACCCGTACATGCTAGGCTGTCTAAAATCTGTGATTTATCTAGACGTAGAACCATCCCGCTAGGCGGTATATTTACAGAGGCGGGCGAGTTCTGATTACTAAGACCATGGGAAACATTTAATGCAATTCCAACGATATCTTCGTTAGCTTTCATGTCATTTACAAGAGCAATTTCCAACAGGTGTCTGTCGACTTCCGAAAGGGACGGGTCGTCAGATGCCTGCAAAAGGTAAGCCCGTCTAGCCTGGGCGTAATTTCCCCACGCTAACGGGTCCCATAATACACACTCGGCGCAAGTACTTCGCCGATAACACAACTCTTTACAAGAAAAACAAACCGTGTGGGCGTCCAAACTCGACCAAAATTTCCCACACGAATTACATGCATTAGAAATCGGAATCTCAGACATAACTAATGAAAGAATTTCCGACAATAATGAAAGAATCTCTGACAAGAAAAGAAACACAAGTCAATCTGATAAGGATACTACGGGTCGTTACAACAACAACCCAGGTTGTATAAACACTTCCTTGATGTGCACTGGTCGAGGTACAACAGAGAAAAGAGGACTAGAATGGTTTGAGCAGAGCCTTTATAGTAATGCCGCTGGGATAAATGGGAGAGCTCTCCTAGGGGCAGACAACTCTCCGCTAGGGGAGCTAACTTTTAGTTTTAACTTCCGTTTTCTACGTTGTATCATCTTCCTGACGGAGATTAATAGGCATGAATTGAAACAGGTTTAAGATTTGGGAATCAAATCGAGCATTTATGACTCCGTCGAAATAGGAAACTGACTCACTTTCAACATGTGTTGATAAAATAATGTCGAACGAACCACATAACACTGGCTGCCAGTGTAGATATGGTGTATATACACATGTACAGTGATTGAGTGGATAGAATTTAACGTCGCTTTCAACAATATGTCATCTATATCACGACGAACCAACTAAGCACCACCAGCCCAGTGTATATACAATGCTCCAACCACTCACCTTTTTGGAGGCTCTGGAAGGGGTGGTACATCTGAGGGTAAGTCTTGTACTTCACTGTCTGATACTATTTGATTTTCTACAATAGAAATAAATGGAATACAAAAGGATATACAATGACGTGGTCTTGGTGCCCTCACAACGTCGATCATGAGGCTACAAAACATGTTGACAAATCCAACTTAATAAACTTCCTTATATCATAAAGTGACCTCAAATCACTCGGGCAAATACAGTTAAAATACTCAATACTTGGATGACCCTCAATCACCACATGACAGGTTGAAGATGAGGTACAATGTGATATACATATGGGACCTGCATTAATTTAGGTTTTGCATACATATAGTGTGAATTCCACTGGCTACATGTTGTTCTAGTGACGAAAATGGGCATACAGAGTAAACTGTAGGCCGGTGCACATCTACTACCCACATGTAACCTCATGCCCAAATTTAGGAATCCTAGCTGCCAAAGAAACTGACATATGGTCTGGACAAGTTTAGTTGCATACCAACAGATAGACAGATGGACTAATTGCTATATTCCCAAGGAACACAGGAATCTGATTAAAGTGCAGGCCAGTATACATCTACTACATACATGATATGTCATGCCCAAGTTGGAATCAAAGCAGCACAGGCAATAGAGATATGGCCAGGACAAGGTTGGAAGGCTGGACATACAGACGTATGCACTGATTTCTATGTGCCCTGCTTACCTATACATGTAATTAGAAAGGGGGTGGGGAGAAAATTGCCAATCTATATCATTCTGAAAAAAACCTGATGGACAAGCAAACATGCATGCCAATGCTTTCATACCATCGACAGAGAAGATTGTTGTTCCTCGCCCACTTTGAGCAGATACTGTGTAGGAAAAATAGTCTTTGTCAGGAAATGATGAGGTCTTTCCTGATTTGGGAATATCCGGCTGAAAATATTGGAGAAATTGTGTGACATACATGCACCAAAATACAGGAAAACAGAATTTGTATAGAAAACAGCACTATCAGAACTTGTATAAAACAAAACCTTTGTTGTTATATAGTAATGACACTGTAAATGTGATTTTGTTTTGTATAATAAGAAAATAATAAAAAATGATATCCAACTCCATAGCTTACCAGTGGTTGTTTACGAGGGCTTTGTCTTCTAGGTTGGATACCCAAAGGTGTGTCCGACTGAAATATTAAAATAGCAACATGATGAAATAACTCCTTTGACATGTTTGAGCAACATTTAGAAGGTGGGAGTAGTTACGAAGTAAAAATATTTTTCACTTCGTAACTACTCCCACCTACGTACAACAGTATTTTTGTTATTTTGAGATAACACTATCTTAGAATAGCACAAATTCTAGTGCTGAAAAACTTGGGACTCGACCAATTTTTCAGCACTAGAATTTGTGCTATTCTAAGATAGTGTTATCCCAAAATAACGAAAATACTGTTATACGTTCACTTTCTAAATGATAAAAAATATATCTATTCAGCTGTGCGAGCTGTGTCATTACGATCATCAGAGCTGTACTAGCTGTATGTTCGCTTTCAAGACTACCGGTCTGCTACTTCCTTTTTTTGTGGGAGGCCCGTTGGCCGAGTGGTTATACATCGCCGACATACAGTGCTGGCGATTAGTTGCCTGACTCTGAGGTCGCTCGTTCGAATCCTGCACGGGACTTGACCAATGTTTCAGCACTAGAATTTGTGCTATTCTAAGATAGTGTTATCCCAAAATAATGAAAATACTGTCATTATGAGAGTGTTTATTGTACTATCATTATACATAGTATACAGAACAAACATTTAGGGTTTTGAATCATGATCATTGAGGAAATGATATCTTTTGCAAATATACAGCAATCCCTCTAATAATTCAATCACCCCTTATTTTTGGGACAAAATTCAATCGGTGGTTCTCATATATTTGATCACCCTCTAAACTCAATGACATAACAAAGACAAAATGGATTATGTATGATAATTTTGAACCATTTTGTCAACTTTCTGTTCTAATAAATTTGATCACCCCCAGATTTTATGGGGGAAATTTCACTTCCTGTGATTGAATTATTAGAGGGATTACCATACTTATTATGACTGACATTGAAGGGTGAGTGAGTGAATACGATTTAACGTCGCTTTCAACTATATTTCAGTCATAACACGACGTTGGGTCCTATTACTTTTCACACCTGGGAACCACACGGGTGGGATCCTATTCCTTTTCACACCCGGGAACCCCACGGGTGCCTCAGTTAGTCGCCTCTTACGACAATCTGTCTGAGGAGCTGAGGCCTATTCTTACCATGACCTGGGGTGTGCACAATGACATCCCAGGTCTATCCCCGGAAGCCCCACGGGGCGACTGACATTGAAGAAGTGTATATAAGGACTTACAGCATAACTGATAGCAGCGTGATGTAATGTGGCCGCCTGCCTCTGTAAAGTCTGACGGAGGTAACTCTCATCTTTCAGGGCATGGAGACTGAAAACAAAATATCAGCGACAACATGTTATGCTTAATTGAGTCTCTTTTTCTTTTCTTTCAGATTTACAGTCCAGTTTCGTTGAGATAACTTTATATCAATGGGAAGCTAAAATTATATCAATGGTCCACTCATTAGGTTGACACATGGATAGAAGTAGAGATTTAATATTATTAATGAATGTGGATGCTGAGGGTGGTGGAACAAAAAGATATTAAAGGGACGTAGAGTACATTTAATACCTGGCCTGCAGAATAGCAAATTTCTTCTCCCATGCTCTATGAACTCTGTCAATTTCTTTTTTCAGTCTGAAAGAAAAAACAATGTAATACCGGTAATGAATAAGAGCTACATGTACCATGACGAGGAAACAAGTGATTTTAATTATTCTACACTTATTGCATGTAGAGAGTGATAATTCACCCCAAAAAATTAATCAATTATTAATCTAATCTTTTCACAAGTTTGATGCAGCTATTATAAATGAAAATGCCACCTTCCACAGAATATCTCACAATACAGGGTATGAATAATGGTATCGTGAAATTAAATACACCTCAACACCTTTCACATGAACTGATCCAAATATCAGTGGCACAGTACGTGAAATTTGTGCTATCACCAGAACAAGCTGAGTAGCTAGCAGGTCCTCCGCCAAGTAGCCTGTTTGAGAGCATACAGCATATACGTTTCCAATATCTCCTTAAATATGACTTGGAAAGTTGATATGTGTATGTGGAAAGACACGTTCATCTGGAATTGTTGAGACAATTTGAGGAGGTTTGGGAAGCAGTAATGGGTAGTGTAACACTGGAATGTAAGTCTGTAGTTGTATATGGATTTGTGGATGGTGAGGTTTATAAATCGATAAAGATATCGCGTTCACAACACAGATGGGTACAATATGGGTGAGTGAAATCCAAGATGGTCAATGGCAGCCATCTTGGATTACATACTACCTCAATGAAAATCAATACCAATCGCTGTCTAACTGATGTGAAGCACCGTCTCGAGTTTGAAGTTGATTGGTCAAATTGTTGTCGAGATATAACGTTCACAAGATCCGAGACGGATGGAATCCAATATCGTCAATAGCAGCCATCTTGGATTATGTACCTCAGTGAAAATCAAAACCAATGGCCGTTCAACTGATGCGAAGCACATTCTCAAGTTTGAAGTGGATTGGTCAAACTGTTGTCGAGATATCGCATTCACAAGATGTGGGATTGACAGAATCCAATATGGTCAATGGCAGCCATCTTGGATTACGTACCTCAGTGAAAATCAATACCAATGGCCGTCTGTCTGATGTTAAGGACCTTCCCAAGTTTGAAGTCGATTGGTTGAATTGTTCTCGAGATGTCGCGTTCACAAGATCTGGGACGGATGGAATCCAATATGGTCATTGGCAGCCATCTTGGATTACGTACCTCAGTGCAAATCAATACCAATGGCCGTCTGACTGATGTGAAGAACCATCCCAAGCTTGAAGTTGATTGGTGGAATTGTTCTCGAGATGTCGCGTTCACAAGATCTGGGACGGATGGAATCCAATATGGTCAATGGCAGCCATCTTGGATTACGTACTTCTGTGAAAATCAATACCAATGGCCGTCTGACTGATGTGAAGGACCTTCTCAAGTTTGAAGTCGATTGGTTGAATTGTTCTCGAGATGTCGCGTTCACAAGATCTGGGACGGATGGAATCCAATATGGTCAATGGCAGCCATCTTGGATTACGTACTTCTGTGAAAATCAATACCAATGGCCGTCTGACTGATGTGAAGAACCTTTCCAAGCTTGAAGTTGATTGGTGGAATTGTTCTTGAGATATCGCGTTCACAAGATGTGGGACGAACAGAATCCAATATGGTCGATGGCGGCCATCTTGGATTACGTACTTCAGTGAAAATCAATACCAATGGCCGTCTAACTGATGTGAAGCACCTTCTCAAGTTTGAAGTCGATTGGTCGAATTGTTCTTGAGATATCGCGTTCACAAGATGTGGGACGGACAGAATCCAATATGGTCGATGGCGGCCATCTTGGATTACGTACCTCAGTGAAAATCAATACCAATGGCCGTCTAACTGATGTGAAGCACCTTGTCAAGTTTGAAGTCGATTGGTCGAATTGTTCTCAAGATATCGCGTTCACAAGATGTGGGACGGACGGACGGAAGGACGGACGGCTAGCATTTCCAAGTCCTCCCACCACTTCGTGGCGGAGGACAAAAACTTTAGGCAGCCCACAGAAATCTTGAGTGACGCTTCGTTCGGGAGATAGAGAATGAGGTTCAATGCCCAGAGATACTGGATGTTTAGCAATCCTAGTACAGTTTAAACCACCCAGAAAGAGAAAAACTTAAACCAGACAGACAGACATCAAATTACAGACAGGCGAACACATTAGCATTACATAGGCTCCCATAGCTAACTCTTGTGAGCCAATAAATCATTTGAGAATGGTGATTTTCTGTTCTAGATTCTGTATGCACAAGGTAAAACTTCATGAAACAGATCAGTTTTCACTGCACAGATGGCTGACATATGGCAAGCGTACAGCCCAGGAATAAAGGGAGGAAACCTTGTATCGAAAAGACATGATAGTAACCTCATGATTTCAGTTCGTAATTTCAACTCGGTTTCTTTTACTCTCTCCAAGTCCATTTCCTCTTTGGATTTCTTCCCGTTTTTGGCTTTTTCCTGAAATCAACAATAAGACATTAACTCAATCAACTAGTATAACAAGTGAGTACATTTACAACAAGAGAACAATTCATATAAAATATAGTTGACAAAATTATCACTTCCAATGAATAAATCAGAGTTAAATTTTTGTCCACTGATACCTTGATTGACATGCTCTTTTGTACACGTAATTTAGGGAATTGACACGTTGAAGAATGAAATAAAATATAGAATTCACAAGGGAATTATACATTATAATTATACATATACAGTATACATAGAATTAACAATATCTCTCCAAGATTGCATGCATAATTGGGACCAAACTGGGCAAACTAGAGACACCTTTGAGAATGTCCTGACGATTAGGCTTAAAAATTCTGCCTAAGCAAGGCACCTGTATAAGAACACTGGAAACATTAAGGGAAACAGACCCCGAATGATGTCCAATTCATTTTCATTCTTAATATAACTGATAAAAGTATGCGACACTGATTTATAATAATATATTATCCATATTCTCCAATTGGGGACATCTACCTGTCGGAATCTCATGGAAGGTATTATTCAAGATGAATAAGGAGCCATTCAAATTGACAAGTGTTTATCTTGTATAATACAGAAGGCTGGATGAGGGGTGTTATTTTCAAATTTTCAAATGTAATCCTATAGGAACTCACCTGAGCTAATTGTTCCGTTAGCTGTTTGTTTTGGTCCGCTAATAGTTTTAATTTGTTCTTCTCTGCTTCCTGGACACTCTTCAAATTCCCAGCCGCATTAGCTATAAGCTAAAGAAAATAACAGAAACATATTATTGGATGACAAAACCGTTCATCCAGCAAGCTTCTTCTGCTGGACATAGTTCTAAGGCAGATAGTAAATGAAACTGGCTTTTAACACATGTCCAGTGTCTAACCATTGTTATTGCATTAACTCCCTCTGTACCAATCTAGGTAAACCAAGATGGTAAATCAAGGGAATACCATCTAGACGTAATGCTATGAAAACTTTGTGCGAAATATTCGCCGACATTCTGCGAGATCCCATAATAAGCCAATCACGACCATTTCTGACTTTTATCTCTGACAATGATTGACGTTTACTTCACGGAGATTAACATCTTCGTGCAGCACAATCTTTTGATATTTTCTACCCCCTAAAAAAGCCAGACTTTGGCGGGAGTGAACTCTTTGATATCCACGCACACTGTCTGGAAATGAGGTTTATACTTGGTGTAAGAACGCACAAGACAAAGCCTACAATAGCCTGTCTGAGTTCAACAATGCGTCTAGACGTGACCCTTTTCAGCTGCACAAAAGCCTCAACAATGCGTTCTTACACCAAGTATCGACCGGAAATGATGCCATATTTGGATACGGGCCGTTTCTCGATAATGTTTATATATTAGTCCATGTGCTACCGTGTATAATTACTGTGGGATTGATTTCAACAAGCTGGCCACCTAATTGGCTAACAAATGTAGTTTCAGATTCGCATGGGATTTATATAGGGCTGAATTCAGATATAATATTCCATAATATTATATCTGAGTTTACCGAGATTGCCTCTGTACTGGCAATTTTAACAGTTCCAGGCGGGTAAAGAACACTGTTATGAACATGAATGAAGCGAAGATACACTTATCAATACCTCCATAGTTTCAGAGACAATACTTCAAGCTTTCGAACAAGGTATAATACGAATGATTAAATTGTTTGCCTAGAAATACTTCATTTTTGTATGCCAATGACAGGCAATTACTGAATTATATTTCTGTCGGTACAGCGAGGGTTAATGTAGGATAACTTAACCCTTTGAACCCGGGAGTTTCCATGTCTATTAACACCTGATCCTGAGCTCCCCGCTAAAATAGGGATACAAACAAAAAATTTCTCGTATGCATAATCTAAACAGCGTTGCTCACCCCCTGGGAACTCTACGAGTGGCAGAGGATCCCTTTTGGACTTGGGTGACCAAACTAAAACTGTGGAGCGGATAGGAATTAAAATGTTATCTGATTGGCTGAATAGTCGGTTCTGACGTGGCCTCTCGGGTATATAAATTATCAAATGGTTAAGCAACAGATTTGGATATATTCCTTGCTATGGGGCAAAATGATATCATACGGCAATTGTGTTACCTCTACATACCCCGATTTTCATCAAAATTTGTAAACGAGAGATCCTGAAGGATCTTGGCACCCACCATTGTCCGATAATTGTAAGCTAATGACAAGAGGATCTTTTTGTCCATTGTTACTAGGAACAAGCAATTGATTTGTAATTTTGTTTACAGAATTTCAAATCTGAGCGAAAAAGATCGAAAAAGGGACACTGGAAAACACCAAGATATCTTTCAAAGTTTCAGGAGTTTCAAGATTTCTAGAAACTGTACTTATGTCGGTTGTTATAGTACAAGACTACAAGTTAGTCTGAAAGTGAATGTACATGTACAGAGGATCCTTCGTATTCGTTTTGTAGTATTTTTTTATTATTTTTGCATGTGTCATCATTGGGTACTGAAAGCGAAGACAAATATCTCTTTGACACTTTGGCATGAGCTATGAAACATACTTAAGATTTTATAATTAGGAACGAATGCTAATTCTGTTCTGTTTACTGGGCTAGTTTGAGACATATCTTTTAAGATACCATGCTAGAAAATAGTAAGATGGTACAATACTTAATACTGAAGGGATCCGGTCCGCGCAGTAAATTTGAAACTTCGAAAGAGTCTGAATCCTGATTAACTACCTTGGATCGAAACATGCAGTAGTCTACAGTTGTCGAGTTGTGATGTTGTGTCACAAGAGTGACATCCCTTCATGTAGCCGATCCCCGGCAGACGAAACGGTGGGGCAGTTCATTTGCAAACTGCATGGACTAAAGAAAACTCAAAGAAATACTTTTTAATTTCGAATTATTTGAACTCCTTGATAAGGAAGGTGAAGGTACGGATATTCTCTATAGTCAATATATAGAATATGCCCCACCGTTTCATCCGCCGACTCTTTTGATGCAACGTCACAACTCCGAAATACCATATTAATTTGAAGCGTAACTTGGATTTTCGAATCGGACCAAAAACACAACTAAACCCCAAGGGGAACCTATGTACCAAATTTGAGAAAGATCCCAGCAGTACTTCCTGAGGAATCACGATAACAAAGTTGCATGAGGAAATCCAAGTTGGCTGCCTGGTAGCCATATTGGATTTTCGAATCGGACCAGAAAAGGTATCTTGCACAACTAGACCCCAAGGGGAACCTGTGTACAAAATTTGATAAAGATCCATGAAGTAGTTCCCGAGAAATCGCGATAAAGTTTCATGAGGAAATCCAAGATGGCTACCTGGTGGCCATATTGGATTTTCGAATCGGACCAGAAAAGGTATCTTGCACAACTAGACCCCAAGGGGAACCTGTGTACCAAATTTCAGAAAGATCCATGCAGTTCTTCCTGAGAAATAACGATAACAATGTTTCATGGGAAAATCCAAGATGGCTGCCTGGTGGCCATATTGGATTTTCGAATCATACCAGAAAAGGTATCTTGCACAACTAGACTCCAAGGGGAACCTGTGTACCAAATTCGAGAAAGATCCATGAAGTTGGTCCTGAGAAATCGCGATAACAAGTTTTCATGAGGAAATCCAAGATGGCTACCTGGTGGCCATATTGGATTTTCGAATCGGACCAGAAAAGGTATCTTGCACAACTAGACCCCAAGGAGAATCTGTGTACCAAATTTGAGAAAGATCCATACAGTGGTTCCTGAGAAATGATGATAACAATGTTGCATGAGGAAATCCAAGATGGCTGCCTGGTGGCCATATTGGATTTTCGAATCGGACCAGAAAAGGTATCTTGCACAACTACACCCCAAGGGGAACCTGTGTATCAAATTTGATAAACATCAATGAAGCAGTTCCTGAGAAATCGCGATAAAGTTTCATGACGAAATCCAAGATGGCTGCCTGGTGGCCATATTGGATTTTCGAATTGGAGCAGAAAAGGTATCTTGCACAACTAGACTCCAAGGGGAACCTGTGTACCAAATTCGAGAAAGATCCATGAAGTTGGTCCTCAGAAATCGCGATAACAAGGTTTCATGAGGAAATCCAAGATGGCTGCCTGGTGGCCATATTGGATTTTCGAATTGGAGCAGAAAAGGTATCTTGCACAACTAGACTCCAAGGGGAACCTGTGTACCAAATTCGAGAAAGATCCATGAAGTTGGTCCTGAGAAATCGCGATAACAAGGTTTCATGAGGAAATCCAAGATGGCTGCCTGGTGGCCATATTGGATTTTCGAATCGGACCAGAAAAGGTATCTTGCACAACTAGACCCCAAGGGGAATCTGTGTACCAAATTTGAGAAAGATCCATACAGTAGTTCCTGAGAAATGACGATAACAATGTTTCATGGGGAAATCCAAGATGGCTGCCTGGTGGCCATATTGGATTTTCGAATCGGACCAGAAAATGTATCTTGCACAACTAAATCCCAAGGGAAACCTGTGTACCGAATTTGAGAAAGATCCATGCTGTAGTTCCTGAGAAATCGTGATAACAAAGTTTCATGGGGAAATCCAAGATGTCCACCTGGTGGCCATATTGGATTTTCGAATCGGACCAGAAAAGGTATCTGTGCACCAAATTTGAGAAAGATCCATACAGTAGTTCCTGAGAAATGACGATAAAGTTTCATGGGGAAATCCAAGATGGCTGCCTGGTGGCCATATTGGATTTTCGAATCGGACCAGAAAAGGTATCTTGCACAACTAAACCCCAAAGGGAACCTGTGTACCAAATTTGAGAAAGATCCATGCTGTAGTTCCTGAGAAATCGTGATAAAGTTTCATGGGGAAATCCAAGATGGCCGCCTGGTGGCCATATTGGATTTTCGAATCGGACCAGAAAAGGTATCTTGCACAACTAGACATCAAGGGGAACCTGTGTACCAAATTTGAGAAATATCCATAAAGTAGTTCCTGAGAAATCGTGATAACAAGGTTTCATGGGGAAATCCAAGATATCTGCCTGGTGGCCATATTGGATTTTCGAATCGGACCAGAAAAGGTATCTTGCACAACTAGACCCCAAGGGGAACCTGTGTACCAAATTTGAGAAAGATCCATAAAGTAGTTCCTGAGAAATCGTGATAACAAGGTTTCATGGGGAAATCCAAGATGGCCACCTGGCGGCCATATTGGATTTTCGAATCGGACCAGAAAAGGTATCTTGCACAACTAGACCCCAAGGGGAATCTGTGCACCAAATTTGAGAAAGATCCATACAGTAGTTCCTGAGAAATGACGATAACAAAGTTTCATGGGAAATCCAAGATGGCTGCCTGGTGGCCATATTGGATTTTCGAATCGGACCAGAAAAGGTATCTTGCACAACTAAACCCCAAAGGGAACCTGTGTACCAAATTTGAGAAAGATCCATGCTGTAGTTCCTGAGAAATCGTGATAAAGTTTCATGGGGAAATCCAAGATGGCCGCCTGGTGGCCATATTGGATTTTCGAATCGGACCAGAAAAGGTATCTTGCACAACTAGACCCCAAGGGGAACCTGTGTACCAAATTTGAGAAAGATCCATAAAGTAGTTCCTGAGAAATCGTGATAACAAGGTTTCATGGGGAAATCCAAGATGGCTGTCTGGTGGCCATATTGGATTTTCGAATCGGACCAGAAAAGGTATCTTGCACAACTAGACCCAAGGGGAACCTGTGTACCAAATTTGAGAAAGATCCATGCAGTACTTCCTGAGAAATGACGATAAAGTTTCATGGGGAAATCCAAGATGGCTGCCTGGTGGCCATATTGGATTTTCGAATCGGACCAGAAAAGGTATCTTGCACAACTAGACCCCGAGGGAAACCTGTGTACCAAATTTGAGAAAGATCCATAAAGTAGTTCCTGAGAAATCGCAATAACAAGGTTTCATGGGGAAATCCAAGATGGCTGCCTTGTGGCCATATTGGATTTTCGAATCGGACCAGAAAACGTGTCTTGCACAACTAGACCCCAAGGGGAACCTGTGTACCAAATTTGAGAAAGATCCATAAAGTAGTTCCTGAGAAATCGCGATAAGAAGAAATTGTTTACGGACGGACGAAAAGCGATTTGAACAGCCCACCATCTGGTGATGGTGGGCTAAAAACTCATAGGTTTTCACAGCAGGAATTTTGGTACAAAAGATCAGAAGATAAACTGCAAGTGCTAGTTATCTCAGTTTATTGGTAAACTGGGCCAAAATCGACAAACAGGAAGTGGCAATCACAGAATCTGATTGGATAGTTGATATTGATCAAGTCCCCCATTATTTATACCCAATGGGAATCTTGAGTTATTGTCCCGATATTACAGTTCTCTCAATTCTTCTCAAATTACAGGAATTGATCTCAGTTCCCATTATTTCAATTAGTGAAAATAATCGGAAATCCGATTCCCGGATCCCCATGGGAAATTATGCTCTGCTCTGTGATAAAATCATGCTACATCACACATTCGAGATAGTCGAAAAAAAGATCTTGTGTACTTACCTCCTCTTTTAATTGCTTTAATTTATGTTCCATATCTTTTTCCAATTCCAGCTTCTGTCGATCTAACTGAAAACATCAAAGAAAGTCTTTATTATAATAATAATGACTCTCTTGAAAAAAAACAAAAACAAGTTGACTGTGTTATAGGTCGAAAATATTCTTAACAAACAATAAATGAAAATCACTAAATTAAAAACACCACTGTGCAGCCATCAACTACAACATAAATAATATTCAAGGAGCAAAAACAATGAAGTTGTTCAGTTACATGTGTAGGTCTTCTGTCATATCATCAAAACTTAAGGACTCATTCACCATGTTCACAGAAAATTCAGACACCCCGTTTTTCCTTAATTACACCACAACTAAGGCATCGAACCAGGTATATTATAAGAAGCTGTACATCTGAAAGCCCTTGGCACTGGGGCAACTGTTTTATACCCGAAAATCTGTTTCTCCCACCCCTCGTCAGTCTTTTGGCAATTGTTTCCCAATGGCTTCGAGTATGGTCATGACAATTCACTCACTTGTTTATCTTGACACATGGAAGATATTGAAGAAAGAAAAATAATAATTTCATATTTACATTTATTTTGTATGTAAATTTAGTAAAATTAAACATTTATAATCAATGTTTCTATTTGTTACTAAGTCAAACCTGCTTTAATTAATGCCTTTTATCTCCGATTAAATGCACAATCAAACGTAGAAAAACGGAAGTTAAAAGAAAAAATCAACTCCCCTAGGAGTTGTCTGCCCCTAGGAGAGCTCTCCCATTCAATCCAGCGTGGTTACTATAAAGGTCATTGTAAGCCTTATTCCAATCCTCTTTCTCAAACCGAGACCAGTAGTATACAAGGCCGCGGTACGAGGGGAAGGAAGGGAGGGCACATTAAATTAAAGCAGGTTTGACTTAGTAACAAATAGAAACATTGATTATAAATGTTTAATATTTGCTTCCTAAGTCTTAAACCTGCTTTAATTAATGCCTCAGTACCAACATATGGAGGTGGGAACCTCGGTCTTGAAGTAGTTCCAAAAGTAGGCTAAGTAACCGCTGGAATGACACAGAAAAACATGGTATGTATTAGCATGAAGCAATCAATCAATCAACAATTTTAAACCCTGGTCAAGGACGAAAAGGTTAAAATGTGAATAAGATACAGTTGTACTTATCTTGATTGCTACATCCATGTAGCTGTGCTTGTGGTGTGGAATTAATTTCAACCGAGAAGAGGGACCCTTACCCGCAGGTTGTTAGGTCTACTCGGGAAGCCGTCTATATCAAGAAGAGGGACCCCTACCCGCAAGTGCTAGGTCTACTTGATAAGGCTTTCTGCATGCAAAATCTTGGCTGTTCCTAAGTCCGGGTGAAGCAAATAAACAGTCCGTGCCTAGAGGTCGCCAAGCCACACCACTCTCAGTCCACAAACGTCTACGTCCAACTTGCTTCTTGGGAGTTGATCGTAGATGACGCAGCTGAGATCATGAGAAGGAAGTCAGATTCAACCTGTAAGACACAATCAAAACCGCAATTAAGGTAAAGATCACACTCACCATGGAGTCAGGCATCTTAGAATAATGATTTAGTGTCCGACATCTCTTAGAGGATTCAAGGTCGTCCATCTGACTTATTTCTTCCTTCAATATGTGATCAATCAAATGTGGACCAATAGTATGAATGAGATGAGATGATACAGCAATTTGCAGATTTGCTGCGATGATACAAAATGCCGCCCCCCCCTTTTTTTTAAAAATTTAGTTGACCACGTGCTGGGCATCTATACGCGGCCCAAGCGTGGTCATCCTATCTGACTGGACTGACATATCTCTTAGATAGAAATTGGAGAACGTGGAGTTCGCTGTCCAGACACGACTGGACAATGTCAAGGAGGGGCAGGTTCTTCCATAAATCTCAACAAAAGAAACCTGGCTGGTAAAGCCGAGGGTAATATGGAGTAGTAATAGAAGATACTAATCTAACTTATCTTTTGAGTGTCTTCCCTTAAAAGGGTAAATCATGGATATGATACAGAATATACTTATTCTTGAGTGCCTCCATCCATGTAGCTGTGCTCGTGGTGTGATATGTAAACTCTACCAAGATGTCAGGATCCTCTACCACTCGGGTTGTTAGGTCTTCTTGGTCTTAGAGGGCGCCAAGCCACGCCATTCTCAATCCACCAACGACTTACGTCCAACTTGTCTTGTGAGATGAGCGTAGGATACACAGCTGAGATCATCCAGAAGAAAGTCAGTTTCAAGCTGAAAGACACAAGCAAAACCGTAGTTAAGGCAAAGATTAAAACTCTCAAAGTGTCAGACCACTTAGATTGATGATTAGAGAGTCCATGGTCGTCTATCCGACTTATTCCTTCCTTCAAAGACGATCATGATGAAGTTTTAAAATTGAAACATACTTGAGACAAATGTTGGCTTGGAGAACCCGGGAATCGATTCCGGTACCTCTCGCGAGCGCTCTACCATTTGAGCTAGCTTCCCTGGAGCAAGATGGCTGCCTTGCTGCAATGGTGACAAATTCTGCCCCCCCTCTCTTCTTGAAAGAACTAACCACGTGCTAGGTACCCCTTAGTGGCCTAAGCGTGGTCACACTATCTGACTGCACTGACATATCACACAGATAGAAATTTGTGAACGTGGAATTTGCAGTCCAGACACAAGAACTGGACAATATCATGAAGGGACAAGTTCTTCCATAAAGGCCATGTGTAGCGATGGTACGAAACACATAGAAGAAGTGGAAGCCAGTAGTGGGGGCGTCAATAGTATATCTACCTTCTGGCAATTGATAAGACTATTTTATGGTCTTCTTCAACTACGCTGCTTTTTTAAATATCAAGCCTTGCTGACCGGCGAAGGGATATGATAACCGTAGCCGAAAGCCGCGAACGAAATCGGTACGAGTAAGATAGTGACGGAAGGCTCGAACAGGATCTAGCAGAAGATCGACCCCGAGGCCATGTACAAAGTCTGACAACGTAGGAATGGAGTACGACGTTGAGCGCACGGACCTGAACGAACAGACTCATTTTTGGCAATAAATTCAGGAATGGGCCGAAAAGAATGCAAGACCAATCCGCTGTCCAGGTCATAGAAGATCTTTAAAGAGCATAAAGATGAGACACTCTGGACGTCAAAGCAAACGCCGCCACAAAGGCCGTCTCATAAGACACAGCTTTATAGACGCGGACTCTAAGGGTTCACAAGATGGTAAATCAGGGCACACAGAACCACACCGATATCCTATTTCGGTAACAGTTGGCGAGTACAACGCGACTGTAATGCGAAGGCGCGAATAAGCGCAGAGATATAATCGTTAAGGCTAAAGTCGGTACCAAAGGTAAGACGTAACACGCTAGCCAGAGCAGATCGATAGCCCTCCATGGTGCTAATATGAAACTCCCTATCCTGGTGAAGGTGAAGGAGGAAGTCAATTGCGAGGGAAATAGAATCGGGGACGGTATCACGTCCTCGGCACCAGGACCAATATAGGAACGTAGCAAGTAAGGTCCTACATATAATAAACAACCTTAAGGTTGATGACAGAACCATAATGTCAAAGTCTAACCATTGGTGTAACGGTCTATACAGGAATAAAGTACTTGATGGATAAAGCCGGAAAAACTGTCCAAGTACACCACGAAAACATTGTGTTGTTTAAGCACAATCCTAAGGTAAATGGATCTCAACACAATGTTTGTGTGTTAAAGTCAACATGGTTCTTTGTTAAAACAACACTGTGCTGAATTCAATTAAAGGTGACTAGTCCGTCATTCACATTCCCGCCGTCGTCCTCAGAGAATATCCACGTCCATAATCCAAAGACCTATTCCATATAACAGTATTTGACCAAATACTGCTGATTCTAATACAATTTTGATATTCTGAACTCCAGACTGGAAACAACAAGGTCTGGACAGGACTCTCTTCGTAGAGTAACGACGAACCTAAGTAAATCACAATGTGAAAAACCCGAGAAGAATTGATACAAGTGGAAAGATGACGCCAAACGAACGGACTTCCCCTCCCACCGACGATGAAGAATCAAAGGAGGTGCCGATGAATGGATATAAAATATGCATCTCGCAAATGAAGAAATGACGTGACAAACGGCGTTATGGCGTACCGGAAACGTCTAACCGATGTAATAGAACGACGCACAGGTGTATGAGAGACACATGACGGCGTAATGAACAAGCCGTCAAAGGTGTAATAGGAAAGCGTAATGTGAAAAAAGCGAGAAACGTTGTATATGATAAACAACGTAGTGATTTCCTAATTCACAACAACTTAATGTATATACATGCTCAAACTGGAGCAGGATACAAACTTATAAAAGTACACGACGTAACCGAAGGGCGTTGCAAACAGTAACCCCGAAGTCGAATGTAATAAATTTTCCTTCTCTTTAAACGCAGTAGAAATGAACATATTAAATGTTTGTAGCGTTAATCACCAAATGTAAGCTCAATGAGATAAATGGGATTATGGATCTTTGTGTCAGTGAACATGAAATAATGTGTCAATGAATATGGTTACATTATGACCTCTCCCGATGTAATTTGTCTCCTGTACATGAAATTCAGTACTGGAGTTTTATATGGAGAGAATATTAAACATTTACAACAATGTTACTATCAATAACCAAAAAGTCACACAATCGACATCCAGAACAAAGATTTTTCCAGGAAACCAAAACAAATCCTTAAAGAATTTCTAAATTCCCGAAGAGAGGAAAAACATTTAAGGTCTCTCGCCGGCAGGAAAATGAGGTTATTCAAAAATTTTGAATTTGAAATGACCTAACACGAACAAATTTGTCGAGAAGCGGAAGAACAGTAAGAACATTACTAAAGAGCAGTTTGATGCTCTAGTAGACTGTACTGGTAATACAAACTTGGTAGAAAGAAACCATAGAAGACTTCACGACTTACGTGTCATTAGGCTTAAACCTTGGCCGGACCAATAGATTCCCACTCACGCTAGTAAAATTTTAAATTTTCTCATAGGGAAGAAATTAAAATTAGTGCATAAGTCCATCTGAATTATAAGCGTAACATAGTATACAGATGGAACAGCTTGGTGAAAAACAAAACAAATCACATGTATAAAACAAAATTGTGTATCAAAGCATAGCACAGAATCACAATAAACAGTGGGTAATAGAATTACTTACTCACGATAACCAACACGTGATCCCTTTGTTGATCGACACACCCTTCATCACATAAAGAGATCAGCAAAGACGCTCATTAAAATGCAATAAACAGTCGTAGCATTGAAGCCCCGTAACATCCATTTATGCTATTATTATAACATCGTTTACATAGGGTTGAGATGTGGTTACGTACACAAAAACAACAAACACGTAAACATGAGAGGCAGAATAAAACCTCCGTAAGATCTCTCTTGAAGACAGGATATCAAAATCACATAATAATACTTGATATAACAAGAGATTACCTTCTTGGTAGGCCCAAGAATTGAATGGATGAAGGTGAGACAATCAAAGTCTGAACAAAACATACAACAACAACATGAAACCTTGACGGACTGCTTATAAAGACTCGGATTTCCCCGGCGGAGAAAAACCGAACCTCCCGCGTCAAACGAGGGTAGTTCTCACAATCCTGGTAATTTATCCACAATTCAATGGATAAAATCATGAAACAACGAAACAAAAACTTGTTCGTTTAAAGTACATCACAATAGGCTCCATACTGACCGAACAAAACGGAATGTAGGAGGCTAATAAAGCTTACCTCAAACACACCGGGTCGCAACTCAAAGTTTGTGTGAAGACGTAATACTGAATACACACTGGCCTAATGCAGGACTGTGTTATTTGTTAAACATGAGATTTCATAAAGACTTTTAGAAGAACATCGTCAGACGATCATTTCAAGAGAATTTAAAATCTCCGCCCCAAGTATTTAGCGACGTACGTCCAAAGACACTAAACACGTGGCCGACTCAAACGAATCCAACATTCGCCCCACAAATAGATCGGGCACGGAATTAAATAAACTATGTCCACGTAGTTTATTAGCTTTCTTCCTTTTGGAAGAGATATGTGGTACCGATAGACAGGCGAAATAACCTGCGGTAAAGAATTCTTTTGTCTGAAGGAGACAATGGAATGGCCAGGCAAGACCGACCTGGTCTTTGTTGAGCGTAACAAAGGAACGGGTTTTGGATCAACCTAGACAATGAAACTCCGGACCGGGTCAAACTGTCTAGCAACCTAGAATTATCTTCGTGTATGATAGTATGGAATACATACCGACGTGGGAGAAACTGGGTCTTGACCAGCTCGGTCAAGATCCTAACAACACTTCACACATTGACCAAAGAAATTTCTAAGACCCGTCTGTCGATCTCCGAAATAGACGGGTCCTCACAAGCATATAAAAGCAAAGCACAACGGCCCTGGGCATAAATCTTCCAAGCCGTCGGAACCCATAATACATATTCCGCGCACGTGGACGCACAATAACACAAATCTTTACATGAAAAGCAAGCCGTGTGAGCGTCCAAAAAGGAACAAATTTTTCCTGCACGTACGATACGGAATACAAGACGGAACTTCCGACATAATAATACAGTAAGTAAGTTCCGAATAAATAACAAACTCAACACTTGATAAAACCAATGTTGTAAAATTGACTCTGAATACTTCCCTAGATGTGCACTGCTCGAGCAAACAGGAGAAAGAGGATTGGAATAAGGCTTACAATGACCTTTATAGTAACCACGCTGGATTGAATGGGAGAGCTCTCCTAGGGGCAGACAACTCCTAGGGGAGTTGATTTTTTCTTTTAACTTCCGTTTTTCTACGTTTGATTGTGCATTTAATCGGAGATAAAAGGCATTAATTAAAGCAGGTTTAAGACTTAGGAAGCAAATTGGGATTGTCAATCAGGCTTAACCAAGTCAGTAAAATCAACCTCAAATGCAGCGTCAAATTGATCGACAAGTGTCAAACAATATTACTGCACCACTGTTTTCCCCATGTATTACCTACAGGTGAAAATATTAGCCAAATCATTTTCCATATTATTTTTTTTAGGTTAATTTAGCTTTATATTGGGCTAATTTCACTCCGGATGTATTGTTTGACACCACTGGTAAACCAATTTTATGCTGCATTTGCGGTTCTAATTGAGTTTAGCCTGATTGACATTCCCATTGACTAAAATAACTAATTTTATATGAAATTATTATTTTTCATTTTTCTTCTTTCAATATCTTCCTTGTGTCAAGATAAACAAAACTTGGATGAATTTTCGTGATCAAACTCTAAGCCACTGGGAAGAAATTGCCAAAAGACTGAAGGGGTGGGAAGATTTGAGTAATCAGATTTTGGGGTACCAATCGCCCTTAAGGCTGGACTAACTTATGACAGTCATATCTAGCCAATTATGTTTGGTGCTACAGATCCAAACACATGTAGTCTTGAAATTGATTTTATTTCATGACGACAATACCCCTAGGCCAAAATTGGCCAAGGGTAACATACATGATTGTATGTATGGAAAGGTACGGATCCCGGCAATTGAATTTGAATAAACTTTTCACATTTGAATCTAAAGATGTTGAAATATTAAGAGTTTTCACAATTTACAGACATTCACAAAATTTATCTCGCCAAGACACCAATAAATCTACTGGCATGATTTCATTAAAATAGATAAATTGGAAGTGATATAAATGGCAGGCTTACGATAATATATAACACTAGTACTGGGAAGCTAATTTATCAGAGCAGATGAAATTTAGCAGCAACACATGCAAAGTACAGTACTAGAAGCTGCTAATACAGTGTGAAAATTACATGTCTGTGATGAAATGTGAAGAAAAAATCCTTATAACTGCCATATAATTAGATCACTGAATCCAGTTTTATATTTGGACATGTTGGAATTTACATACTGAAACTCACTTATTAAATATGGCAATATCTTCATTTAAAGTACATATTAGTGAATAGATTTATGTAACACGAGAGAATATAAAATGAGTTTAGAAGCAACTAGTAGTAATTTAGTGATTATTAAGTGCTAGTTCCGCAACATTAGTCCAAAACAGGGGAGATAATACACCAGCCTTCACATCAAGGGAGATAACATGGGATAAAGGTTAGTTACACCAAGGGAGATAATAACAAGCGTTCTGAGAACCCCAACATCTCGCCTTGCGGGGTCATCCGCCGAAGGTGCAGCAATATTGAAAGCATACATGTAGAGCAAACAATAAGGTCTGGAATAGGTGGTGTGGTACAGGCAATAATGTCTGGAATAGATTATCTGGTACACGCAATAACATCCGTCCCATGTGGGATTACTGGCATATAAGTTAATCCCATGTAGGATGGATGGGTCAGTGCGGTCGGATTACTGGTGCATAGTGCAGTCCAGTGTGAGATTACTGCTGGATAGGTCAGTGACATGTGAGATTACTGCTGGATAGGCCAGTCCTGTGTAGGATTACTGCTGGATGGACCAGTTAGTGTGTTATTACTGATGGATAGACCAGTCCCCTGTGGGATTACTGCTGGATAGGCCAGTCCTGTCTGGGATTACTGCTGGACAGACGAGTCTTGTATGGGATTATTGCTGGATAGGACAGTCCCGTGTGGGATTACTGCTGCATAGGCAGTCCAGTGTGGGATCACTGCATACGGCAATCCTGTGTGGGATTACGGCTGGGGAGGCCAGTCCCATGTGGGATTACTGCTGGATAGGCTAAACCTGTGTGGGATTACAGCGGGATAGGTTAGTCCCATGTACGATTATGGCTGGATAGGTCAGTGCCATGAGGGATTACTGCTGCATATTGCAGTCCAGTGTCATATTACTTCTGGATAGGTCAGTCCCGTGTGAGATTACTGCTGCATAGGCCAGTCCCGTGTGAAATTACTGCTGGATAGGCCAGTCCCATGTTGGATTACTGCTGGATAGGCCAGTCCGGTCTGGGATTACTGCTGGATAGGTCAGTCCCGTGTGGCATTACTGCTGGATGGGCCAGTTCCATTTGGGATTACTGCTGGATAGGTCAGCTCTGTGTGAGATTACTGCTGGATAGGCCAGTCCCAAATGGGATTACTGCTGGATAGACCAGTCTGGTCTGGGATTACTGCTGGATAGTTGAGTTCCGTTTGGGATTACTACTGGATAGGTCAGTCCCGTACATGGCATTACTGCTGGATAGGCCAGTGCCATTTGGGAATACTGCTGGATACGTCAGTCCCGCGTGGGATCACTGCGGGAGAGCTGTGACCTAGGAAAACATGAAACATGTCCACCAAGTTTTATAATCATCCCACGAAAGGTTCAACAAACTTTCCATGTACAGATCTACATGTAAATTTTTGCCCAACAAAAACCTTAACAATGGAAACTTACAAAGTCTAAACTGCAATAATTAGGAGAAAAATTCATATTTAATGTCATATTTCTTAAATAGCACATGGCACAGCCTCGAATCACATTGAATTTGGGTAGCAAGTGTCAAACTCATCCAATGAAAGCTGACAGCTTCAAAAAACTTTCCATGTACATTATTATTGGCAGATTACTTAGACGAAACCCTCAAAATTTGAACAAAAATTAATATTTCACAGGGACATCCTCTAATCATAAGAAACATGTGTACCAAGTTTCATAATCATTCAAGGACTGCAGCAAACTGTGGTGTGCAGATGTACATGTGCACTTCATCTAAACGCAAAACTCACTCATTTGCCAGAATTTGGAGAAAAATTAATATTTCATCTCCTAAATAGCACAGGTACATCTTCTAATCATAAGAAACATGTGTACCAAGTTTCATAATCATTCAAAGACAGCTGACAACTGCAGCAAACTGTGGTGTGCAGATGTACATGTGCACTTCAGCTAAACACAAAACTCAATCACTTGCCATAATTTGGAGAAAAATTCATATTTCATCTCAAAAATAGCACAGGTACATTCTCTAATCATAAGAAACCTGTGTACCAAGTTTTGTAATCATCCAATGAGAGCTGACATCTGCAGCAAACTTACCATGTACATGTATACACATAGAGGCCTACATGTACAATTCACCTAAACAGAAAACTCATTCATTTGCCATAGTTTGGAGAAAAATTAATATTTCTTCTTAAAATTACCACAGGTACATCATCTAATCATAAGAAACATGTGTGCCAAGTTTCATAATCATCCAATGACAGCTGACAACTGCAGGAAACTTACCATGTACATGTGCATGTATACATGCAGAGGCCTACATGTACAATTTACCTAAACAGAAAACTCATTCATTTGCCATAATTTGGAGAAAAATTTATATTTCTTCCCAAAAATAGCACAGGTACATCCTCTAATCATAAGAAACATGTGTACCAAGTTTCATAATCATCCAATGACAGCTGACAACTGCAGGAAACTTACCATGAACATGTGCATGTATACATGTAGAGGCCTACATGTACAATTTACCTAAACAGAAAACTCATTCATTTGCCATAATTTGGAGAAAAATTAATATTTCTTCCCAAAAATAGCACAGGTACATCCTCTAATCATAAGAAACATGTGTACCAAGTTTCATAATCATCCAATGACAACTGACAACTGCAAGAAACTTTCCAAGTACAGATGTACATGTGCACTTCAGCTAAACGCAAAACTCATTCATAGGGATTTTAACATTAGAGCACCCCAGGGGTAGTACCCCCAGGTGGCATACCCACCCCCCATATTTTTTTATATTTTTTCTAATTTTTCTAGATTTTTTTTTAACTTGCTAAACCAAAAACCTTATCATTTCCAGGCAGGGGACACCGACACCGACACCGACGACGACATCCTCTTTCCCCCCTCACAATATCTCCCCTTTACTTCGTAAGGCGAGATAAAAATGCTAATAAATGCTAACCAAGATGAAAATTCATAAAGCATGTAATATGATATATTCCATCAAAATGAAACTCGAATTTCTAAATTTCAGGAAATACTTGAAAGCTGAATACTGAACATGCTGAATGACTCAAATCTAGTTTACTTCAGCTACTGATAAAGCTGCAAACAATATAAGCAAGAGACAAATATATAATATGTAAGAAGCAATCTTCATAAACTAATATCATATCAATGCTCCCCAATCGTATATGTTGCCATGTAGGTTCTTACTGATTTCAACTGATTTTGGTGTTCGATCACCCAGCTTATGAATATTTAATAGTCTCATGACATCACGGCTGCATTTAAACCACTTTACTTGCAGTCGGGGAGGGGGGATAGGTTCATGGCCTCTGCTTTAACCCAAGGTTTATGCCAAAGAGCAGCACATACATGTAATTCTACCCCGCATTATGGTGCCAACATGGTGGGAGGGCGGCAACATCAGAAGATTCAGCTAGAGCTTGACATGTGATTCGGCTGAGCCAACCAGAAAGCACCTAACACTCTCGGGATTGGTTGACACTCGCATTATTGCAAGCCGGTTAGATCCTGCAATCGACAGATATCCAAATGGGGGAGCAGATAGGATTTAATTTTAATTAGATTGTGTAAAAGGATACCGATCTGTATGTGATACCTTGATATTATCACATTTTCCACAAGCTTTTGAAGCCAGCAATAAAACCAATCTATAATGAGGAGGGCGATAGCAACTATGTATGACATTCATGCAGGCAGATTGGATGTCTAAAATAGAAGTTCATGCCATATTGAAGATACACTGATATGAACTCCACTACATAATTCAAACTAAACCTAAAGTGATTATGACATATGTTGAATACCTGCCTATAACATGCATTCTAGGTTCTGAAGGCCATGCTTGAGATTGTCTGATCACTACGGTACAGCTACCATGCACTAACAATAATAGTGGCAAGGGGAATAACTCACATCCCGGTTGTCATGGCTACTAGTATGAGATGAGTCTAAGTCGTGTGACCTGGCAGGTGGAGGTGATGACCTGATTGGCTGATGTGATGACAACTGTTACAATAAAAGACAACTTCTAAACTCGCAGAGGTTCACCTTGCTTAATGCCACTTGTTCGTTTTTGTTAAACTTGAATAAAAAGTCGACAAATTTCTATGTACAAATGGAATGGGAAAAAAACCCCCTGAAAACTTCTGTGAAATTCTGTTCATCCCATATTTGCGATTTCATCAGATAACAGATTGACACAATGATACAGTTACATATGTTCATGTATTACTCAGTCACAACAAATCCAATTATATCATGGTCAAATTCACAACAAAAAGCAATGTGTACATTTACAATGTATCTGTTAAAGACCAGTCTGAGGCACCATTTGGGGAAATACGTTGTCGGCAAAAATCATTTCTCTTCTCAATGACTAGGTTGAATGGGAGATAAAATTTGCCACGAGATCAAATTCATCACACGAACATACATCATATTGTGAAATTGACTAGCAAGATGAATTATGTAGTAGTTCCTGAAAACAAATGACAATTAATAATTTGCAGTGTTAGTGAGAATAAATTATCAAGAGTTAGAAAATTTTGTATTTCTTATCACATCACAGGAGTTACAAGGTGTTACAAAAAGGGAGATTATTGGAACTTATTTTGAAATTTGGATTAACAGTATTGTTATCTTGTTATGTTCAACCAAAGAGATACTGACAATCTTTATCAGAAGGAATTACAGATAAGATTAGATAAAAGATTACCATTTCTTGAGCCTATGGATTGCAAAATGAAATACAGAAGAATATCACAAATACAGAAAGTTTTAAATACAGGTATAAACATTATTAGAAAAAAATTATTATCCCTTTTAGTATTAGATGCATCCATATTTTTCTACCAGTGAATGAATTAAACACCTTAAACAAATAATATTTCTGCCACTTCAATACTGAGAAGTATATATTGGACCTGACTGACTGAAAATCATCAGTGGTTCCAAAAGTATATATTAACTCAATAAACTTTGGAATGAGACCAAATTGGAAATAAGTCTTCAAAATTTAACTTCACTTGCATGCCGAATGGCGAGATTGTCTGTCAACCACAAACATAAAGAACTGTTGAGAATTTAAACAAAGATTTAAGCAAGACATTCTCAAATGCAGACATACCAGTCTTTTGGAGGCAGCCTTATCTTGATCTGAGGTTTGTTTCATTTGCTCATTTTCATGTTGTAACTGAAGAGAGAAGAAAGAATTATACATTAAGTGGCATTAAGAGTACAGAAACCCTAAAACTGATAATAGTCCCATTAACATATCCAAAACTTGTCATGTTACCATCCCACAATGCTAAGGTAAGGATAAGCAATAAGCTCTGACAAGAAAAGTGAAAATACCCCCCCCCCCCCCACCTCTTCATCTAGCTGTGTGCACAGGTTCCTCTTATTTTTTTGTTTTATCGCTAGCTCCTGATATCATGTTTGAATGAATTTACAGCAAATTAAATTCCCCAATTTTACAGCAGAGAATTCCCCAATCACCTACAATACTATCGGACTATGATGTCATTATCAGCTAGACTAAATCACTACTACATGTTCACCAATGTCATACTTTCTGTGATATTATAATTTCGGCAAACTTCACAACTTTCAATTTGTTATAAATCACTTGAGAGTAACGGGAACAAAACCATGCAAATTCACACAGTTGGTGCAAAATGGAGGCCATTTCACTTAGTTTTTGTTGTCATTTGCTGTGATCGGGTCCATGCTGACCAAAATCAAACTCTAGAGAGGTATAACCAGATGGGATAAGTTTTATGTACCTGTTGCACCAACATTCTCTCTTTCTCCACCCTGTCATTTAGATCTTGTAATTCCATGGCTGTAAAGCAAACAAGGTTATCATAGGCATAGATTATAGAATGATGGATACAGCCAAATTTCGATCAGTATTTCATTTTTTAAGGATATATAATCATCTGGGCCTTAAAGGAGAAAGGCAAAGGTTTTCATATTCCCTCATATCTTGTCCATGAAGAATATAAAAAGAAGAATCTAAAAACCTTTGCATTTCATCTTTAAAGGTGAAAATTTCAGATTGTGTCACCTCAAGACTTGTATTGTAGGCATTGTTTTGTGATATTTACACAAAATACAGGTATGAACTCAAATTGCATAGGGTATTAACCGGGGTAACTCTTGACAGTACTTCTTGAAGATGATCCAGAAAACAACTTTGAGTAACTCTGGAAAACACAAAAAGCCACAATCTACCAGTATCTTAGAAGATAATCCACAGGACAACCTATATTAACTTTCTATAATTGTAATGCAAAGTTTCTACTGTGTATGTTTGTATTACACTGTACATGTTCTGATTGCATTGTGATGTTAAACGTTATATTTGAAACAAACGAACAAAAAGTTTGTTTGTGTACAAATTTGCAGTCGACAAAGATGGCATGACGGGTGTGGATCTGCGAGCGACCTATAAGTTTGGCAGATTAGTACAATGATCAGAATGTCACGACGATGGAGTGGTGACCTCAGACATAATTTTACCAATACCTTCCTACTCTAAACGTCAGCTACACTGGCTTGCAAAAGGGAAATATGAAGGATCAGGGATCAGAGGGCACATGCATGGAACACGTTGCCTGGGTGACCCAGGATGAGGGGAGTTAACTCTCTTTTAATTCTTTTGCAAGTGAGATCTCCAAAGGAGAATAATGGTGGTTTGTAATAGAAGGTGAAGCTTTGATGCAAAAACAAAAAAGTTTACATAAGAGACTCCAACCTCCTCATCAAATGATCCACTTGTATCTCATGCCCAGAGAAATGAAGGTATGTACTCATATCATGCAGTATGCTTCAGTATTTATTCAAGAGGACAACAACCAGCATTTTAAATCTCAAGCCTCGGACTCCCCGAAGGAATAGGAATACATCAGTCCTAACCCCATCAAACCTCACTACAACGCCTTCCCTCTCCCTTTCTCTTCCGCTGCCGAGAGCCCTAGCAAATGGCTGTGCTGACCGTACCAATCCATTGATGACATCACATACTCTATCAGCCAATCAAATGGTGTGCTTTGCTCTGTTCAAACCAGCGGTCACAGGGGTTAGACACTGACATCAGTTTACCCGTGCATGCCACTAGGAATCACAGCAAATCAAGAAATATGTGCATCTCAAGGCCACTCCATATCTAGCGGTTCAAATACAGGCCAGCTCATCTCATGCATATGTTATTTCTAGTACAGGCTCTCCACCGAAAAAAAAAAAGAAAAAAGCAGTGACTGATTGAGCCAAGCTCTACCAGGCATTAATTACGTTCTGCTTTGCTCCTCTCCATTTAGCACTGTTACTGTTAGGGTCTCACGGACTGCGTCAGAGTTGAAACGAGGTCATCTGTCATCAGTGTAAATGAATATGGCGACCATCGAACTGGGCGAATTGATATCAGGCACAACTCACCGATATATATTTCCACAACATATAGTTATAGGGTAATTTGCAAAAAAACTGCCTTCAAACTGAGTGACACTGGCATTTTGAAATATAGTGAATAAATGTTCAGCGTTTTTCGACATAAATATACATATTGCGATTAATAAAACAGTTAGATGGAACAGTTCTTGGTTTCTGCAAAAATCCTGCAAAAAATGGTGAGACGCCTACAGGGGTAAATGGAGCGTAGCGCAAAGCACCCTGGGAGAGGATGTGAGCATGGTCGGTGTAACGTATACTGGTTCCGTGATGTTTGTGATGATAAACCCCATCAGATAAATCCATTACTAACTTAATTGTGAGTTTTCTTCATCTTTACAATCCAGTTCTTCCTCTAAGCTGGTGATCTTCTGTTCCAAGTCCTTAACTTCCTGTCGCAGTTCATCCGACATGTCTTCGTTCACTCCACTGCTCGGTGACTTCGATCGCTCCGATTCAACCTCTTCTCGTGACTAATAATAGCGAAAAATGTATTATTATTGACAGTTGTTAGAGACTACTGTCTGGAATATGGGCAACACAGCAAATTCCTCACATGTCATCTTGTTCTCAGTGTTTTGCAATGATAGTCAATAATACGTAGAGCACTTGTCAGTTTGTTTATTTTTGGTGTATTCTTACAACAACTACAGTCAATTCATTTCAACTTCACTCTCTAATTTGATTCAGGTTAGTTTGTGCAAAACCTAACTTTTTGATGATGCTGAGAGACCCTAGACCCAACCACGAGTTTTGTCGGATTTATTGAAAAATGGGAATCACTACTCGAATGGAACTCGAATGGCAGATTGTATAAAAATAATAGTTCTTCTGTTTGTGAAAATGTCTTCACACAAAAGTAGAATTGTATGTAGAGAAGTTTTGAGAAATTTGCAGGTTAATTTGTAACATGTGAACAGTGTGACTAACATCACAGGACCTACAAAGTAGGGTAGACATTAGGACTCTGAGGGGCACTGAACTGTTGGACCCCCAGTTAAAATCCTGCTTATATTAAGATGGGCACGGCCCAAGTCAGAATCTCCAGTGATTTTCATCAAAAATCACCAGTAATTTTTATCAAAAGTAGGTCAGCTCAGAACTTGCTGGTAACAGTCCCCTAATGCATCTTCACGCCAGAAATCAAGGTTCTATTGTCAACGGTTCTCCTTATTTTGCTGGCAAAAGGATTCGGATGGATGCACTCACTCATTACCGGACAATTTGCAAATGGTAGCCTACTTCGTAGGAATCTATTTCCACCAGTGGACTTGCACCAGTCCACAATTGGGAAGATGGGGTTGGACACATGGTGGAGGTTGCTTTTCTAATCATGGAATCCAAGAGTCCAAACCACCATGTCACAAAGTAATGCAATGCATCAAATAGATTATCATGACATCACAATAGAGAGATAACAATTGTTCACAACAATGCATTCTGAGGGCTCTTTCGACATGTCAGAGTAGGACATGTCAAAAGGATCTTGTCAGTGAATCTTAAAATGAAAATGGCTAGGCTTAAGGATGTCCGCTGGTGGTAAATCAAAGTAATTAACTTTTTGAATAATGTGTGTTGTTGCATTCATAATTGTGTATTATGAGGAAAAACAAAGAAAAAAATATAGGTTGGTGTGCATTTCTTAGCTGTAGGCAACGTTAAGTGGACTGACCCATGCTCAATTTGTTAACCCAGAAAGCATAGGGAATAGCCCTAGTTTTGAAGCATTTTCATGAAAAATTCATATAAATAGTATTTAACTTTTTCTTCTAACTGTTTGCAGATAATCATAATGTCTATCAAAACTTAGCAAATTGGATGGATGTTGGTGTGCAAAATTCTCGGCTAGATGGCTTTTAAAGGAAATCCCCATCTCTTAACCTAGGGAAGGGAGATAACCCAATAGAAAAACAGGCAAAATGGCTGCTGAAGTCAAAAACCACCAGCGGACATCCTTAATGGGGAACTTGCACATTACCAAGTATCCAATCACATTCTGTGATTGTCATTTCCTGTTTGTCGATTTTGGCCCAGTTAACCAATCAACTGACCGAACTAGCACTTTCAGCTTATATTCTGTTCATAATGCGCAAGCCTCCCAATGGGAAATCTCCTAGATGAACACTTCCACTTGATGTTATGTGATAATATTTGACAAAAAAAAATAATACCATTTGCCTCTTTGATCTGCCATGCATGTCTCAAGACTTGTAGTGATGAATAGTAGTTCACAACATTTCAACAGAAAGATCAACTGGTACAACCAATGGACAGCTCCACAATATATTTAAATACACACCTCTTCAATTGTGGTTGGTTTATTTGTGTGTTGAGCCAGCTGCATTCTCAACATGTGTATCACAGACTCGTTCCTTTGTAATTTCAGCTGAATTTCTCTATATTTCTCCAGGATTCCCGAGGCGTCGCCTAATTTCTGTCGCTGTAGTGTCTCAATCTCACTCTCCATGTTTTTCTGTAATAAATACATTGACATTCAAATAAAAGATTTATCCAGTATTTGACATGGTGACCTGGAAATTGAAACATGCTAAATGAAAATAATTGACAATTTTGGAGCTAAATAATCAAAACATGCTAAAAACTGTACATGTCTGCAGGTCGAGGCAAAACCATGTCTACAGATATAACCAGGAGGATTGTAGTCTGCTCTCTCTTCCCTGCAAGTTTGAGTTAATTATCATGTACCAAATATCAAGATATATGTATCGTATTTAGGTCCAGGGATTGAGGAGCACTTAAATTGATTACTTAAGCTACAATACTGCTGATTGGATGATTTGAATTTTCGAAAACAATTCAGCGAATGTCACTGGTTAGTCGAGAAAATTAGAACTACATTCCGTCAATCAGTACTTCTGAGCACCATTTCCATGTAGTTGAGAAATACTAACCGCATAGACTGCTGTAATTTTAGAAATGGCATCAGAGAGTTGCTGCTTGTAGGCTCTTCTAACCACATCAACTTTCTGTGAAATATACAAAGCATACACAACTACATAAAATGAACTTACATTCTGTTGAATACATATATGCTATGGTTTGAGCATGACATGTGACAAACTTTGATTGAATTTCAGAGACTTCAGGTGTGGATGAAAAACAACCTGCTAAATATCACAGAAAAGTTATCGAAATATGTTGTGATCAAGAAATATATAAAGTGTTTCTATGATTTCATTATCAAGTTAAAGGATACTCGATCACTTCGATATGATATTTCCTCATGTGGAGTTAGTATTTTGTATTTGGCAATTGCTTGGGAAATTGTAGAGTTTCTTGGAATGATATGGTGTGGTACTTGAAACATGTTTTACTTTCCAACGTGACAAACCACCATACAGATCAGGGCTGCTAAATGCAGGCTTTCAATTAAAATTGAAAAATAGGGAGTCTCAATTCCATATATTCGTTAGAGAATTGCTCAAACAGGGCATTCATTTTCTTTGTTTGAAAAGCACAAAAAAAGTAAAAAAAATAAATATATACTTACATTATCGTGCATTTTCTCCAGCTGTGAGACCCTCTCATTGACTCGATTATACCTGAGATAAATTTAGAGATCATCAAAAGTAACATAAATATCATTGGATTTTTGTTGCCTTATAATGTCTTCAGGTAGCTCCAATATTTTTTCAACATGTTCAATAAGACCAAGAGTCAAGAATAAGAGTATTTGAGATATAACAGTTGCTTTGAAACTTTACAAGGAAATCAAATATTTCAATGTTCCATACTTTCTGACTTTATCAGAATGAGGTCACTTTGTTGCCTTATAATGTCTTCAGGTAGCTCCAATATTTTTTCAACATGTTCAATAAGACCAAGAGTCAAGAATAAGAGTATTTGAGATATAACAGTTGCTTTGAAACTTTACAAGGAAATCAAATATTTCAATGTTCCATACTTTCTGACTTTATCAGAATGAGGTCACTAGAATCTATCAAACACCAATGACCACTCCTGAGCAGCTATATCCCTTTTACATGCCATGGTACACTGGTAGGCCTACTGTCGGTTTAACCCCCAAATCTGTACCATGAATACTCCAGACTGAAAAGCGCACGCTAACTTTGTGAAATTTCAAGCATGAACGCCACAAGTTCATCAGATTTAAACACTAACTTTTGACTATATTCTCTCATGAACGAAACTAGCATCAGACAAGAAAACTTGGCCAACTCTTACAAATTTCCTGTCAAACTTCTTGTCTTAGGCGAGATTATAGTTCTAAGATAGAAGTCTAGTGTAAGATACAAGTCTAGAGCAAGGCAAGGAATTAACCTTGGATGGGATGAGGTACATGTACAAGACGGGGGAAAGTTAGACAGTTGGTCTTGTCAAGTTGGTCTTACCAAGGTATGAGTCTTAGGTACTTATCTGTGCAATGTACAATCTGACCTAGAAAAAACAGATCATGATCGGTCCAATTGTATATACTTCTAGCCAATCACAGTAGTATGAATTATGGAATGCAAGCTATAAACCTTTAAAACATATTGCATTATGTAGAATTTGACCTTGACAAATTAGGTGAAGGTAAGCTTGAATATGTTTCTAATCCATCACCAGTTGCATATAGTATGAATTTAGAGAGCTTAGATGTAATCCTCCAAAAGATATCCCCAATACTAGAATTCAACCTTGATGAAATAGGTCAAGGTCAGTCAACATCAATATGCTGACTCATCACCAGTTACATTTGGTATATGATTTTTGAAAGCCTGACAATAATCCTTCAAGAGCTAAATTGTGTCAACAAGCAAGATGGTCAGACAGACAGACACACCATGCAGATAATAACCTTCGGCCAAACTTAAATTAGCAGAGGGGTGAAAATTAATAAGCTTCTTCCACATCATCACAATTCACATCTTGAACTGTATATAGCGGAAACATTTAGAATTTTTAATGATCTATTGACTTCCAGACACTGTAACCTTAACCTTTTGACCACAAAATTAACAGTGTTGCTCTTTGCCCTGTGAGTAAGGAAGACCCAAAATTTGGTACAAATTCATACCTTGGAACTGGAGATATGGAACTGAAAACAAATGTTAATACACATGCACAGTACAGATGTATAGAACTCACTACTGCATAAGAAGACCTGGTCTTCGATGAATAGTCAGTAGAAATATATATATTTATTACCCCACAAGCAAATTTGTATTCAATATCTGGATTGTGATTGGTTAAAAGGTTGGGTCGTATAAACCCATACACCCCGAGTGATGTCTTGAACTGCTCGGGGTACCGGTATATAAAAAACAACTCACGTACGATTGGAACCGCCACTCTCGCTTCGAAAGGTCAGCTGACCATATCTCAATATGTATGGCATAACTTTCGCCCACTCGTTAAAATTTAATGGAATAACGTCATAGCTCATCATTTTCACTGAAGTGTCCGACATATAATTAACTCACCAAAAGGTGTCATTTGTTCCAAAAATAAAGGTCGTTTTCCGACCAAAACAGATCAAAATAGAATGATGTGTTGTGGCGCGACTCTCGCAGCGCAGTAGCAAAATGCAGACAGTTTCGTAATTGAATTTGGCCATTGTTCTGTTGGTTGTAAATGATAAATGCTTTTCAATATTTTTGCTGTAAGATAAAAAGGCTTGAGGGCTAATAAATTTGTTATACATGTTTTCCCCCAGGTGTATGGAAAGTTACAATCCTCCCTGAAACTCATACACCCTTCCGTTGATGCCTCCGGGTGTATGAGTTTCAGGGAGGGTCGTAACTTTCCATACGCCAAAGGGTGTATGAGTTCCAGGGAGGATTGTAACTTTCCATACACCCGGAGGAAAACCCGAATAACTAATAATATCCTGTACTCACAGTTCAATAGACTTGTCCTTCAGTTTAACCTCATAATCTGCCTGCATAATCTGTTTACACAAGTGGATATCTCTCTTCAATATTGATACATCCTGCAAAACAGATCATGAAAGGATGAAAGTTTTTTTTCAGCTCCAATTCGTCAAAGGCAAACATATATACGTTTCAAAGAACTAAGAAAACATGACAAAAAAGCCCAATTCAGTGCAATGAGTTCAACAAATTTTCAAAACACTCAAGGAGTGTGCAGTTACAGGTTTAAATTTTGTCTCATCCACTATTAGTTATTTAATAGGCCAAACTTCTGTCTATCACTGGTAAAAAGGTGACGTCATCATTGGCTAAAAACTGGAAGAATGGAAGACTCCGACCAATGAATTGGCCCTTCAGAAATTGATGGTCAATTGTGTATAAATTAATGTGTAACCTTAATTTTCACCAATATATCAATGCTAATTGTTCTATGAGCAGTTTACTCTACACATTGATGGGGTCACTGACATTGTGCTTTCAAAACAATGTGAACAATGTGAACAATTAACATAAGAAAAATTCTTACATTTAATAGTAAAGATAAAATTAATTTCTTTAATTCTGCACAAAATGCTGTTTCATACAAAAACGAATACCCAAATGGTTATATATTGTTAATGCTCAAGGTCAGAGTAAAAAAATCATGGTAAAATATACATGAAAAAGCAAAAAAAACACCCAAAAAAAACAAACAAACCAAAAACAGACGAAAGCTGCATTTCAAACAGCTGTTGATGTTTTTTAACATCATGTTTAGCTGTGAGAGTTAAATTACAGTATAAACCTTGTGTATTTTGTCTGTATAGGAAACACAGATATTTGTGCAGAATTAAAGAAATTAGCATGGCTTCACTAACAATTATTCTCAAAAGGAGTTTTTCCTGTCACCCTGTGTATGTTCTGCTTTCTTGAGTGAGTGAATATGATTTAACTTCCTTTTCACAGCCAGAAACCACATGGGTGGGGTCCTATTCTTTTTCACACCCAGGACAACCCAGTTAGTTTACCTCCTATGAGAAGCTCTCTGAGGAGCGGAGACCTTTTCTTAACCATGACCTGGAGTGTGCACAACAACACCCCAAGTCAATCTCCAGGAGCCTCACGGGGCTCTGCTTTCTTGAGTTCTGAATGGATCCCTTCCTATAAAGAAGTTCAGATGTGCTGTTGGAACAATCCTCAAAATATAAAAGCTTATGACATACCATCAACACTGTCTGGAGGACCTCAGTCATTTCCTTGAGGTCAACGATTTCTGTGATTTCCGTCTGCGAGGGGCGATCCAGACTGAAGAATCCCACCTTCTGGTGGTCAGCCAGGGTGGGTCTGTAATGAGAAAACAAGATATATTAAAAAAAAAGGTAAATCACCTAAGGGAGCTTCTTGAAATTAGGAACTGAGTTCCCTGGTAGGGATGGCATATGCCGGTTATTCAAATGGGATACACCCATGCTCATGCAGTTTGGTGTTCCGATCTGGATGGATTAGAGTTCCAGTTAGGCCATTCCTCCCATGCTGCTGCATGTTATGGCATATAAGTCATCCTTTGTCTGCCGAGTTCCAAACTGTATGGCATGGAGTTCCTAGGAGTTCCAACACGGCGCACCATGCTACTCTGTTTGGAATGCCTTATGCCAGTTCCTAGTATGCCCCAATTTCAAGAAGCTCCCTAACACATGTAATTCCATCACAGGAAGTGAAATTTCCCACTATAATAAGGGTGAGTGAGTGAGTGAGTGAATAGAATTTATTAACGTCACTTTCAACAATATTTCAGCTATATCGCGACGAACAAACTAAGCACAACCCAGACAAGTTGCATTCCTGCTACTTCAAAGAAGAAATCTTTGAAGCAGCATGGAACCAGACCCCCCTCCATCCACCCTATAAAACACTGAAGACAGCACACAAGACAAAGACATGATGCTTACATCACATTATCAAGTTTCTGTTGCTTCTCAGCTCAGCAAAATGCATTGAAGCAACAGGAAGCTGTGCCCACCCAACCACCCACCACCACCATAATAAAATCAAGGCGTGATTATTGTTATTATTAAGAAAGGAATTGAGAAAATGGTCCCTGATCATGCATATAATCCATATTACTAGAAAAGATTTTAGATTCTGAATAATGTTTTTCAGAACAACTGATTGAATTTTGTCCACAAAGTAGAGGATGATTGAATTTTGATAGGGTGATTGAATTATTAGAGGACTTACTGCACAACCATGTACATGATTCATGGGTCTTACTGGAAATGTTAGTAATTCAAAATTCTTAACTGCATTGGTGCCAGCATGAGCAGAAAATACGGCTTACTGTATTTGTGAAATGAGATTTTGTTGGGAGACTCGGTCGCATTATTCTTGTATGCCAGTCAATCATTCCTAGGAGCAGCCAACCGTTCCTAGGTGTCTAACCATTATACCTAATCAGCTCCCACTATTATTCACAACATACTGCAATTGGTGAGGTAAATGGTGTGGCATAAACAGTTAACCTCAGCAATGTTTAATGTGGTGTTATATATGTGGATTATTTATCAGAAGATTTTTGGCAGGACAGATTTCGCCTGTTGTCATAGCTGCCTGGTAGCAGACAACCATTCCTGGAGATCTTATGATCATTCATATATATATGGACTATCAATACTAGTACCGGTAACAGATTATCATCCTGGATTTTGGACCAGCATTCCCAATTCTCATTTCGCAAAATATCATTTCACAAATTCTCATGTCATAAAATTTCATATTGCAAATCTCATTTCGCAAATTCTCGTTTCATTTTGCAAAACACAATATGGTACATGTACAATGTACGTATACACGAAAAGTATCTGATAATATTACATGTCAAACTGTAATTTGGACTAATATTACATGTCAAACTGTAATTTGGACAGACTAATTGGTTAAAAAGAGAGGAAATGTGAGTGACATTGCTGTAAGAGGTTATATTTGACATTTAATAGCAGTTCACTGTTTGAACGAACAGTTGAAAATTATTATTAAACGAACTTGAAACGATCCAATAAATCAAACGATCAATTCAAGTTTGATAAAACTTGAAACGATCTTCTCCATTGTTTGGCAATGGAGACGGCCGTGACATGCTGACCAATGATGTCGAAGTCTGATTACAATCGTTCGTAGCGAGCAATTGTAGTGAATATTCACCCTGAATATTGCAAGGCAGTACGCCGAATGTTGGATAGATTGAAAGAAAAGAACACTTTTTACTCTATAGGGTTACATTTATAATACTGTACATGAACTCAATAATGGATGATCAAACACAAATTTATGTATTCCAGATGCAAGACACCTTTCTGCCATTTTCCCCCACTGTCTTACCGTTAAAAATTGCTGAGATTAAATGTTTATGCAGATTATGCTGTTGCTGTTGCAGATTAGAATGTGTTGTTGTTGTTATTCATCAGTTCATGGGGTAAATTTTATAAGGGTAAATTGTTGTCATATATATATTAATGGTTCAAAAACATACGATCAAAAAGTCAGAATACCTGAACAAATCCAATTCATTGCCTTTCCCTCCATAAATATCCAATATACGACCCTGTAATTCTCTTTCAGCAGACCCATAATCACGAACGTCCGTCTTCCTTCGCACCACCGCCATTTTGTTGCTATCAACAACGGAGTGATATCTGTCGCGAGTTCTTCTATTTCGTTGAGCACTAGAGTAGTCTCCCCTAGACCAGTATAATGCCGGAGGTTGGTCCTTCCTTCTGCTTACTTGTTGTTGAACATACATGGAGAGCTTAACCCAGCTGTGAGTTACTGGGGTTGCAGTACATTGGTTTGCAAGGTTTGTAACTTATTGAACTGAGGAAAAATTTCCTCAAAAAAAAAAAAAAAAAAATTTCTGTCGAATTCTAATTGACAATGAAACAAAGGGATTTTAAAATAATGAATCATCCGCCTTATTCACTTTAATTATTAGACAATATATTAACGCCGGCGATCCGAAAGGTGCATTGACGCATGACTCCCATGGTACATTTGTGGTTCATAATCTTCCTCTCTAGCCTATGAAGAGCAGATTTTCAATCATTGATAACTGATGTGAATATGCTAAATATGAGTCAAATTATCTGACTATTCCAAGAAAGGACCATATCATGCTTACATTGCTGATAATTTTTGGTAACTTCAAGTCGAAAATAGTTCAGTTATCACTGATTAACAGTATTTTCCATACTGATGCCATAGCAAAGAAAGGGATCGTACGAACCACAAATGTAAGTGGAGTCGTCCGTCATTGTGTCCGTCGGTCCACCGACACGAATCGTTTGTCCAAGAATTAAAGCGAAACAAGCGGATTAGGCTCTCATTTGCAAATTGTCCGGTAATGAGTGAGTGAGTGAGTGAGTGAGCGAGTCCATTCGAATCCTTTCTCCGGCAAAATAAGGAGAACCGTTGACATTAGAACCTTGATTTTTGGCATGAACGTGCATTAGGGGACTGTTACTAGCAAGTTTTGAGCTGACATACTTTTGATGAAAATTTGACCTACTTAGGTGACCTATAAACCTCGAAATCGGGAAAAACATGTCATAATTAATGCCTTCTAAGACCATGGAAATGCGCTTAATCAGGTCAATGTCAGTGCGACCCGACCTAAATTGGTCAAGGTCAATGTGACCTACTTTCTGACCCAATTTCTGAGCTAACTAGGTCAAGGTACACATTTAAATGACCTAATTCTGATGAAAATTTGACCTACTTAGGTGACCTATAAACCTCGCTATTTGCAAAAAAATGTCCTGCCACCTAAGACCATGTAAGTGCACTTAATTAGGTCAATGACAGTGCGACCTGACCTAATTGGGCCAAGGTCAATGTGACCTACTTTCTGACCCAATTTCTGACCTAATTAGTTCACGGTACACACTTAAATCATACCAAACCTTACTTCGTAGGCTCTGTGACGTTAGTGACACTGCCATGTGTCCAAGAATTAAAGCGAAAAAAGCGGATTAGTACGAAAGCCGAGAGGGGACTTCTGACTTCCGACTTCAGAATTTTGTACATCCATTCACCCCTTGCAACTTTACCTTTACATACATGATAATAATACCTATATTTCCGTCTGTGACTTTGTGCTTTGATCTTTCTGATTACTAGTATCGGCAATTTAAAAGGGAACCCCGATGTTCTAGGTCCAGTTTTAGGCCACGGTTACAGAGACATTGCGTTTGAAGTTTAAATCTGCTATTGATGGAATTTATTGCAAATGATATTTGGTGATGTCACGAAATACTCAAGATAATGAGCTAGATTATACTGGAATTGTCACAAATCTATTATAAGTCTGATCTCTTTATTTGTAATATTGCTTATTTATAGCATCATGAAAACTAGTTCTAAAAAGTTCTAAGCATTTATAGAAGTACGGTTCTCATATCAACAGGTTACAAAGGGCTTTATTTTGGAAATTGCACGGGTTATGATATCTTATTAAAGAATATGGAGTAACAAAGGTCTATGCGTTTCATATTTATTAAAAATTCATTTCAACTAACACACCTCCTTACACAAGTTCATGGACTGCAAAGATATCAGAATCCTAAATATCCTTATTTGTCTATCTAATTAACTCACCAATACCTCATTTGCATATCAAATTTTTACCAGTTCCAGAAAGTTTCTCATCACCCAGGGGAAATATTTACAAGCAAAAAAATGAAAAAATAAAATAAAAATTGAGAACAATGGGGGCAATTTCAGAAATATATGGCAACAAAATATCTCCCCCACAGAAGTTTTAATTTTCCATTTGAGTTTCCCTTTAAGTAATCAAAATTATGAAGAGTTTTGGAGAAGGGAGGGGAGAGAACTAAAGTGCCTTGATACAAACAATATTTATATTATTTGTTAATTATATTTGGAAGTAATAGTACGATCTTATGATATGATTTGGCTTGGGCCTGACAACATTAGGTTTAGTTATTTTGTGTGTCCTAGGAAAGCAGAAAATCGTAAATAATATTTGAATAATCGATAAATATAATGACATCTCCTTGTCGCATTGATGCGTAAATTATCATACTATATTATTCGATAATGCTTTGGAAGTAATTGTGATCTGTTGAATAGAATTGTGCAATTATTTTATGTAATTGAGTCGTGTTTATCTGTGGCATTAGGTACATTACCTTACCCCTTTTTTTTTAAATACCCCCCTCGCCCCCCGCCCCCTGGACAGATCCCAAAAGCACAGGCCAGATAGGGTTAACCCAGAATATATTTTAATGGATAATGACTGGTATATTTTCGAACTGAAGTTGTCAAAATTATCATAAATGTAAGATTATTAGTCCTTTAGTGGGATATTTGATCCATTCATATTATCATATTTACATCAGTTATCAATACATGAAAACCCCGCTAGTAGTAGGTAAAGGCTAAATGGAGTCAGTGGCTCGTCACTGCGCATGCGCAGAAAAAATGCGGCCATGTTGTAATACAAGATGGCGGTGTACAAGATGGCGGCATTGGCGGCCATGTTGTAATACAAGATGGCGGTGTACAAGATGGCGGCATTGGCGGCCATGTTGTAATACAAGATGGCGGTGTACAAGATGGCGGCATTGGCGGCCATGTTGTAATACAAGATGGCGGTGTACAAGATGGCGGCATTGGCGGCCATGTTGTGTACAAGATGGCGGTGTACAAGATGGCGGCATTGGCGGCCATGTTGTAATACAAGATGGCGGTGTACAAGATGGCGGCATTGGCGGCCATGTTGTAATACAAGATGGCGGTGTACAAGATGGCGGCATTGGCGGCCATGTTGTAATACAAGATGGCGGTGTACAAGATGGCGGCATTGGCGGCCATGTTGTAATACAAGATGGCGGTGTACAAGATGGCGGCATTGGCGGCCATTGAAGTCTTGCCTGAAGACGAGCGTGTGAGGGAGACCCGCACTCTTACACCGGACTGCACCCTATTGTTGTATCCCAAACGCGTGGAGCTCATCGATGACGACAGTAGGTGTTGGTGTACGTCTGAACCAGCGCGTGTCTCTTTATCCCCGGAAGGGTGGACTACCTTGAAACGGGTGTTGTTGGGTGACCTCGACGGTGATAGCATTCACCTGTGTGACGACGTCTACATTTTCCGCGGTCCCTATTTTGCTCGACTCGTCTGTCTGAAGCGAGGTGGTGTTACTCTGTACCCTGATCTATGGACAGCCTTGGAAAAAGTAATCCCCATGGTCGATGAAGTACTATCTCTATAGGAGCCACATAACCCATCAGAATAGTACGTATCACGGACTACACCCGTAGAGCTAGGCGCGCATGTGTGACCTGGTCTATAAAACACGTCCCTCTGGATCCCACACCTTCATTTCTACGGTTGCAGAGCCATGGCGGAGACCCAGCCCCATGCGACTCGCATTTTACAGTATGCCACCGTGGTGAATTCATTCACGGGTTACCCAGCAGTGGTCCGGTCCATGTTTGCAGATGGCGACGACAACGAGGGACGACGCCAGATCCTGAACGAGTTCACAGAAGCGGTCCTCCACAGAGTGCACTCGATGGAGAAGCGTGCCATCACTCACCACTACTGGACTATGACAGCCATCCTTGATGCTCGGGCTATGGACCACGAGCGCTCACGCCGGAACCAGCACCGGCTGGTTGGCCTCATACTAGTCTGTGCCCTATTGATCCTGGCGCTGTGGTATTGACACTATAAATACCAGGGTCAGACAGAGTGTGTGTCATTCACCGTTCGACATTTACAGCAAGCATGTCATCCGTCCTACGAGCCACCCTGCCCCTTACACCCCAGGTGGGGTTACACGTCTATGAAGATAAAGTCACCCTGGTGGAAGACCGTGGAGCTATTTGCTGGGCGCCCGCTGAGACCGTATCGAATACGGTGACACTACCTCGTGACGGCTGGATCAAATTTAAACGGGTGTTGAGCGGCGAGCTCGACGGAAACCTCATCCTCATAGACAATGCCATCTACGTATACCGTACCTCCCTCTTCCTACGCCTGGGCCGCTACCAAGACCCTACGCGAGGCTTCACCCTAGACCCCGATCTGTGGTCAGCCTTGGAGAAAGTGGTGCCTATTGTGGACCAGCTGTTTACACCGTACGAGCGATCATCAGACCAGTTGGCGTGGGCTCGTGCTATTGAGGACGCGCTGGCTGAACCCCATGAACAACTACATGAACCCGACGACGATGCCATTGATTACCCGGCTAGACTCAGTCAACCAACACAACGGTGGTAGAAACTTGCTATAAATAAACCATATTCTCCGGGTCCATCATCATTGTGTCACCATGAAGCGCTGGGAGAAGGTGTTGGATAACTTATACTACAGTCCCGACAGTCCGGCGGCCTATAGTGCCTTGTCGGCTCTCTATCGAGCGGCCAAACCCCAGGGGCTACAACGTGCCCAAGTCCGAGATTGGTTAAGAAAACAAGACACCTATACCTTACATCGAGCTGTCCGTCGCCATTTTCTACGGAACCGGGTCATCGTGGAAGGAATAGATGCCCAGTGGCAAGCGGATTTGGTCGATATGAGCGCCTTTGCCAAACACAACGATGAGAATCGGTATATCTTGACGTGCATCGATATCCTATCCAAGTATGCGTGGGTGGTACCCATCCGGACGAAAACGGGGGCAATCTCATAGCGGCGTTCAAAGACATCTTCAAGACCGGGCGCAAACCTTTGTATTTGCAAACCGACGAAGGCACGGAATTCCTCAACAGACCGTTCCAAGCCTTTCTGAAAGCCCAGAAGGTCTTCTTCTTCCATACGTACAACGAGACTAAGGCTTCCGTGGTGGAAAGGTTCAACAGGACATTCAAAGGCCGCATGTATAAATATTTCACCTATAAGAATACAAGGCGGTACATCGATGTTCTACCGAAACTGGTAAGGGGTTACAATCGAGCCTATCATCGAAGTATACAGAGAGCCCCCATTACCGTGACCCAACGCAATGAAGCCCAAGTCCGGCGTGTCTTGTACCCCATGCCATCGCAACGAGCACCGAAGGCGATGTTCAAGGTCGGGGAC